>DWEE01000113.1:0-22282 GCA_018245755.1 Parelbella macleannani | reverse complement strand
CTAGACACAGGGGCTGATTATACTCCTGGGTCTTCTGTATAATCTGCCGCACTGTGTGAATGTGGTCTATGGTGCCGGCAAACGGCAAAATGAACTGATAGTTCAAAATTATATATACCTACATATATGTATGTTAGGCAGGGCAATTAATAAAATGTATGTTACCACATATGTAGGTACATACGAGACTCGTAGCCTTTATATTTTTCACCATTAAGAAGCAGAAAAAGTTATAAATATTAACTATCCTAGTTAAAGTTGTTTTAGTAGATTAATATGACAAGTTGCACCCTTTTCATGACGAGTTTTACCCCAACGCGACCAGTAGATATCACTCGTCGGCTCGTGTAGACTCCAGACACTAATCCTTTGGCGGGCCGCGGTCTCCACTACACTCAGACATTAATGGAAGAGAATAAGGCTTTGGTTGGCAGTGTATCTTTCGGTTCGCAAGTGAACTGTTCCTCCCTTGCTACAATAGGATATTTGTTTGATGACGACCGGTTTTGGTTTTGAGGCAGAGTGTAATATTGTGTACAATATATATGTGTGAAATATATATGTATTTTCACTTGCCTAATTACAATAGCAAATGCTTTACCTAGTTTCAGATGAGACAGCCACGTGTGAGTAGTTTTGATTTATTAATATCTATTATTATTCTTTACAAGAGCTAGCATTATTATGCCTAGAAATGCAATACTTTTAAACAGTATAAGATACGTTCTCATTTAAGTGTTGAAAGCTGCTATCAAAATATACATTCTCAGCTCTCTGAGATCGAAATGAGAAATGATAACTTAGCTATCCAATGTGAGGCAATAAACCGGGCAGAAAAATGAGCGTACCACCGTCGGTACACAATACAGATGTCATGCAACAATAAAATCACAAAAATACACAATTGTTTTACTACGTATGACAAGCGCGGAGCTGGCGCGCGCGCAAGTATGCGCCGGTTCATTGGCACGCCGCGGCCGCCTGCAGCCACTGCGACGCGGCGGTCGGACCGCCCTGCCAAAACGTGCGTTTCAACTAATAATGAACTTACACATAAGAACAGACAGAGTGTACTACACTCTTATAACTCCTTAAAAATCCTATATGCACATGCAAAGACATGTTTATTAAGAAGGGTTCGTTTGCATATGTACACTTAAATAGGAGTTCTTAGTTCTCAAGTTGTGCGGTGTCAACGTAAGCGTGTCAACCGCCGAGTGTGAAAAACTGTAACGCTCGGCGTATTATGCGTTTTTAAGAACCTCGAAAAAATCAGTTACTAAAGTCGTCTCATCTCGACCCGTTGGACTGGTGACCTGAAGAAAACAGCACGATTTGTGGTACAGTACCGGTAGAACATTCTCCCACTTAAGAGTATCTCAATGGACCTACATAAACTGGAGGATAATTGGTTAAATGATATCTTGGGCATAGTAGGTACCTAAGAATTTGAACAGCACCTGCGGCTGATGGCCCATTTATTAAGAAAAGCGACTAAGTGTGGGCAAAAGTCAATTTGCTTCCGGCTATCATTAATGTTTTCGTATGTCTACTTATGCTTCGACCGATGCTCTGCGTCACACATCTCCACCAAACTCTACTGATCTGATAATAGCTTATAGAAAAGTACGCGTCTGTTCACCCTTTCTTCAAGCATATTCCGCTAAGTATAGTAATCGACCCATTTGTCATTCCACTATTGGAATATAGGTCTCCTATAATATTGAGAGGGTTAAGGCCGTAGTTTGCCACGCTGACCAAGTGCGGGTTGGCAGACTTCACACACCTTAATATTTTTTTTTAGAAATTCTGAAAGGTGTAGGTTTCCTCACGATGTTTTCCTTCATCGTTAGCCAGTTGCGCTTTTGCGCAAAGTATAATAAAACCTAATACTTTTTCAAACCTTCACACACAGTTCTTTTATCATAAACGAGCAAAACCCTTATTGAGGTGAACAGACACTTGATAAATTTATATGCATATAGGTTTTAAATTATGCAATTCTATAGGTAGACAATTTTACATTCAGACACACAGAATAATTATCTGTGCTGGTTACATAAATATTCGTAGAGAACGTGAACCGAACCCGAAACCTCGGACGCTAGTAAGGTTCAGTAACCGACGGAGCTACAGGCCAGGCCAGTTTGTATAATATATAGGAGTACAGACACTGCATAATGTTCTGTAAGCGGCCGGATTATTTGTCGTCGCAGGCCCGAGCGCGCAGCACCGCGGCGACGCTGGCGGTGCAGGCTGGGGTTACCTCCGCTGTAGGGTTAGCACTTATGAATATTTTGTTATTCATACAAGAAAAAATATCCTTATTAGTTCCAGAATGTTAGAAAACCAGAACTGAGTAACACGGAACTGTTAATAGGCTCATGTTCATCGAATTGGGCATACAACATAACTGGTAAAAAATATTAATTCTTTCCTCTGCCTACCCCTTCGAGGAACCACAAGTCTGACGCTCTGTTACATTTAGTTAGAAACCATATGTAAAAAAATTGTTCCATGAAAAACGAAAATTTTCTTCACGCATAACAATATAGAAACCTAAAAAGTGATTGAATAAGGAAAGTGCAATTAGAATAACCACCTGAAGAGCCTTAAAAAGATTTGTTAGAACTAAATAAATTCACACCTTAGTGATTATCAATAAAAATTGTTGCTAGCTGACGAAGCTTACATTAATTTGTACATGTATAACGTCATAGGCTTACGTCAATCATAGGGTTGGCACTTCACTTCTCTAACTTATATTTATTTTTATAATATAATCCTACATATTAATCCAAGAATAATTAGTAGATACTAAATAAACCAACTTATTAACTATTTGACTAGCCTTCATTTGGCCAAAGTGGCAGACAGTTCACAGTTCGACAGCAGGGCCGTGTCCAACAGTAGAAAAAGGAATGGGTTCATATATATAGTTCATATACATATATGGGGTAGATATATGTATATATATGAACTAATATCTATGTAATATGCTGACTAGAAACAATTTTCATTAATGTATGAATTGTGTATCAAAAAATCTGGTCTCCTGATAGGTGCCAGACTGGGGCCATCGCTTAAAATCTTTTCGAAGGATACAGAAGACATCAGCATATTACCGTATATCTTTGGAGAACAGTGCCAAGATCTTTTCACTTGTGTCATAAAGATGCTTGTTTTTGTATCACTTCACTTCATTGTAGAACCGTAACAATGTTCTGCACATCCCTGGTGTCGGCGCGCAAGAGAGCACCTCGCCCAGAGTAGTGGACAGAGAGTGCGTGACGCTTTGCCCCCAATTACTACGAGTCATAAATTGTATGAATCAACATATTTTGTTGATGATGTGATTATGTTTTGTTAAACTTGAAAATAGCTTCAATCTCAGTGTAAAAATGTATTTAAAACTATGGCTATTAGGGTTGCTAGCCTGTAAAAAAGTTTCATTCATAAAAAATAGTTTTGTTATTCTGGCTACATGGACAGGATTATTGACCCTATAATTTATTATTGACCCTATAAGGTGTTTGTTTACAAACCACATGTAATTGGAGCTCGCTTTGAAAATAAACAATACTGTCAGATTAGTCTGTCATTGTACCATAACCATCATTATGAACCGCTTACCGTTTCTCTGTTGGAAACAGATCTGCTTCCTGGCTGAAAAGGCCTAAGCCATATTCTGCCACGCCCGTCACCTACGAATTGGCATATTCAACATGTTTCAGAGAACGTCATAGAAAACTCTAAAATGACTAAGTTTCTTCACTATATTTTTCTTCTCCAGTACAGTCTGCAATATTTACTTATTTCGTTTTTATAAAAACTGAACCGTGTAACCATTTTTGGTCTTGAGGAACATTTCAGATGCCAAGGCCTTCAATACGCCTTGTTGCAGTATTGAGACCTGTTATTAATGAGTATAAAACGTTGGCAACGGGCAGCCCTAGTGTACACGTGCCCACGAAACATGACCCCCTTCCGAAAATAGCGATTTGGAGCGTCCGATTAGGAATCCAGATCGCGATAGCTATCTCCAGTATCCGTATCGAGCTGCCATCGGGCCTTCAAGGCCGATTTGCATATCTCTCATACCTTTGTTTAGTGTCAATGACATAGATGGCACTTCTTGTTAATTTCTATTGAAAAATAAGCGAACAAGCAACCGTTCTAAATACTTTCTGCTTCCCATTACCGTGCACAACCGACCTCGAATAGGACTGCAGGGATCGGATTCGTTAGTTTCAATTCTTGTTGTAAATATTAAGTGTGAATAAGAAAGTGATTTAGCCGTTAGTACGTATGTACTTTCTTATAGCTTAAGGTTCTTGGTGCAAGTGCTGGGCCAAATACATTTTTGTAAGAAGCGTTGGGTTTTGTAGGTTTCGAAGTAGCATGGGGATTCGTCAGGTAGCAATGACCAGCAAATGCATTCAGACAGATAACTGATTGTTTCAAGAAGATTATTTTTTAAATATTGTTAAAGTGGAACCTGTTTGAATTTCGAGCGAAAATTGTTCAAGCTTCACGAAAATTCAACGGTCACGCGAGAAGGAAGGCGAAAAGGTCCTAAGCGCCGTGCAGAACGCGTGACTTACGCGTTTTATTGAATTGCAATTGATGGCACCAAGTCACTTTTCAATCAGTTTTTTTTCTGCAATATGACACGCGTACACGTACACGTTTCACATTATGGTTACACATTTAATGGTGTTGATGTTCATTGGTTCGCCCTATCGCACCATAGTATGTTTGAACGACATGTAATAGTTACTTTGCATAAAATTCAACCAAATTTTTACGGCAGAGAGACAAAGCCGTGTCTCGGACCTGCTCAATAAGACATGAGTTAGATCTTACTGAGCCGATTTTAATAACCGTCAGTCGTTGTGCATCGCGTATTTGAGCGGTTGCACAGCTTCTGTTTAAAGCAAATATAATTAATCACTATGTTGATTTCAGGTGTCAGGGGCATATTTGTTTAATGAGATTAATTACCTGCCTCGTTGGTCGAGTGATTGCAAGCGCGACTAGCGATCGGGAGGTCCTAGGTTCAAATCCCGAATAGGATTGGATTTTTCTAATTTAGAATTTCTAGCAGTCTGGATTTGTGCCTGGTGTATGGCAATAGGCTCACCACCTATTCCAGGGGACCTAAACGTTACTGGTGAAATGTGGGAGTATACTCCACTCCTCTGCCTTCCCCTTCGGGGTTTACATGCGTGATGTTACGTGACATAATATATTAAATCTTTGATTCATTTTAACCATATTTTTCATTGGAATGAAGTAATGTAATCTTCAAAAATCAAAAGCAATTTCACTTCTATCGCGAATGGGCTCCAAGTAAATTATTTTTTATTTTATGATCGTCCTTAAAAAATTTTTGAAACTTTTTTTAGCTATTTATGTCAAGCTTTCATATCTACTAACTGGAATTCACTAATACAATTTGTTGAAGAACATTGCAAAACTTACGTGGCAGTCGAGTGACTTTTACTCAACATTAAAAGATAAATTTGTATATAAAATTTTAACGCAACATAAATATAACATATTTAAATATATAATTTGACCTAAAAGCGACCCACAGAAGATTATTGGTCGATACAAAAAATATAACGGCTCGCGAGGCGTCCCTTCTAGCTATAGATAAGCATAGAGAAGGCATAGACACACCCATAACATTTACATTATCTATATACATGTAACAAAGGGCCGGATTTTGTAAACAAAGAAAAAACTGACTCTATGGCAGGTAGCCACACGCCTACTAGGACCCTTTTTTGCTGTAATAAAAAACACTAACTTAACTATGTCAAATATTTATGTAATAGAATAGGTATTTTTAAGAATTGGTATAATATATTAGGAGATATTTTTACTGATATTATAATGTATACTACGGCTCATGTTAGGGGTGTCCCTGGAAATGAGAATCAAAAATGAAATGTTGCCTCTGGAATCTTTTCGATACTGACCATTTACAATTAAAATTTCTTTTTCATTCCAAATATTGTTATCAAGAATTAAAATATTTTGCAAACCCTTTAAAGGTCTCAGACTTCTTGAGAAGGAAACAATCAATTAAAATTTCAGGCTGAATAGCCAAAGAGCGCAGGCTATATGATCTGAATTCAGTACAAAAGCCGTCAAGGATCGATGAAACATAAAAATGGTTCGTACAACGACGCCTTTTTGTCTGCTCAAAGAGCCCTGTCCCTAGCAACACAATAAAAATACGACAGCGCTTTTCCCTCCAAAAAGCTGCTGTCAAAAATAAATCAAATTGGTCGGTGGAATGCGCGGCCGCCCATTGGTCCGCTCTTTTTCTTCTACGAGTGGGGGCCCGTGGCTAGGGTGGCCAGCGGTTTCGTACATTCTATCCATTCCCTCCTTACCGCGGCAAAGAGGAAACAAAACATAACATGCAGACAGATGTAACACATTTCTCTTCACACGTTAACATTGCAACTTCGTACAGGACTGAGATAAGTGAAATACGTATCTTGCTTTAATAAGCTGTACCAATAACATCATCATCATCATCAGTCTTTCTAAGTGCACTGCTCCTCCTCTTATTTGTTTCTTCCGACAATCCGTATGCAGGTATACGGGTTGAGAATCGCACTCATGGTCGGTTACTCATGCCTATATCGTCAACACAAAATCTCAGACAATGTAGTAAGATAACGTAAAAATGCACTTGACGAATGAAATATAAATAGTTATGTCCACTAATTGTAAAAGCATACTCGGAACTTTGCACTAATAAAGTTCGCCTACCACAATTTTAACACCACAGCACAACAACGGAACTCTTAGCGGTAAAAAAGAGTACCATCGATGCTTTTGTAAGTAAAACCAGAATACCCTCGACACTAAGTACCATTGCTACATATATTTCTGCTGCAACATAATAATTGTTATAATTTACGATTAGCTTGTGTTTGTCTCCGCGTGTATACTAGAAGCGACCATTGCAATCCTAAGAATAATTATGAGATCTTCATCAATTTCGAATAGAACGGAGACTAACAACATATATTTATGGACTAATGCCTTCTTCTTCTTATTCTTTCTTACTAATGCCTGTTTGTTAAATATACTTAAACAAAAAAAAATCTATTACATTCGGACTAACTTAAAAATGACCCTGACGTAACAAACTCATCATTTCTAAACATTATTAACTTGTGTACAGTTACGATACAAACTGAACGTCCTTCTAAAATCAGTGAATATAGAGTCCCTAGTCATGAAAAAAATAATATGGTGGCGAGGTGGCTCTAGGACAGTGGCGGGTGGCGGCGGACTCAGGAGATGCTGTCTACGCGCCGAGCGGGCCAATGGCGGCCGCTGCGCCCGCGCGCGGCCCGCTCGGCGGGCTCTTATCTGCGACACACCAACCTTCAGCTACGACAATCGATATTTATGCGCCGACGTTGACACTAACCATATATTTTACTATTACCATTAAACAAGTCTTTATACTAAACGTCTCAGTCGTAAGTAGAAATAATTATTTTCTATGAAATGCACGGGTATTTAAAAAAAAATATATAAGTGTCAATTTTTTACCCCAAGTGCATCGCGTTGACAAAATAAAATTAAATTAACCCGATGATGCCGTACGCAAGTGCCTGTTCAGGAAGTGGATAAAAACATGAGGATGGAAATATATTTGTATTATCATTATTGACAAATCAAATGATAAATATAACAAAATTTTGAACTAACAATCTATTTACAAATATTGTACTAATTTTATGGATGTTATCAGATTTTTGTATACAATTCAAGTCTTCATTACATTACAAGTTGTTATAATGTGACATCACGCCTTTATTTCCCTGAAGGGGTAGTCAAAAGAAACGATCTCAACTTCCGCCAGTTGTGTTATACGTCCAGTAGAATATATAGGTATAGAGATCCATTTGAGACTTTGGAAGCAGTTAGTTAAATATTTTTCTGTCCGTCACTACAAATGTACAGTGGGGCCGTCCTGCAAGGATGCCTGCGGTGTCACCACACGCTCATGTCCACGCGCAACCCTATTCTGTCCTGAGGGATTGGAGCACTGATTTATTGCTACTAAAAATGAATAAAACTCCTTACAACGGATGAAGGATCCCGACATCATCGTCAGGATTTTAACGTGTTACATTATTACCATTGCTGCTATAACATTTATTAAAAATATTGTAAGAAGCTAGCAATTCAGTGCTGACAATTAATAATTTTAAGATTTCATTTCAAGATTTCAGTTCAGAAATACTTTTATGCAAATGAGGTTTCTGCTGAGGCCAGAGCAGCATGTATAATTTAAAACTAATTTAAAAAATAAAATAAAAAGAAATTATTTTCCTGCCAGCCCTCAGGAGATAAAATCTAGGGTCGGAGGACTAACTTCTCCTTCCTGTATACTGTACCCTATATCTTTGTACCGTTGGAAGACAATACATCGTCTGACCTCAGCTGACCGGCAGTCCAGTGTGGAGGCTCAAGGCGATATTTCAACAACACATCGGTGGTTACAACTATGCTGTGTTATAGTCACCCCTACACTCAGTGCACATTGAAATGAAATCTAATTAACAACGAACGTAGACCAAAATACCTATGGGTTAATGCTTTAAATAGTTGAATTAAGGTCGTCACAAGCGGAGCTATAATATATGTATATTATTAATATTATACGTTATCAAAATGTGTTACAAATAGTAACTATACTGAAGTGTATATCTGGCCGGTTATTATCTGCGCAGTAATATGTCTTGCTATATATGTACATATACTTTAAAAACGAGCCATATATATATCATAGCTAGGTTTGCAGTCACGCGAGCGTTATCAGAAATATATTGTAACATATCCCAATATACCGTGCTATATACGTTATAGTTCGATGTATGAGGAGCTTTATAGTATCAAATGTATAGCAATATATGTGTCGCTATACATCCACAGAGCGCTGCTCCGCTAGCGACAACGTGAGGCGAGCGCGGCCGGTGCGCAGCGGTCGCCGACCCGCGCCGCCGCTAATCTTCATCTGCGACACCAGATATTGCAGATTATCTTTGTACCGGCTAGCTAGAATGGAAGCGATTTTGCCTTGCCACTGACGGCTAGGGCTTCTTAATTGCACCTTACTACGTTATGTTGGTGTTGAGGGTTAGAAGACTTTTAACAACACGTTAGTACTTTATGTAGGTTCTAATAGAAGTTTTTTAACAATACGTTAGTAACTTATGTTGGTTCTAAGAGTTAGAAGGCTATGATCTACATTGGTTACTAATTTATTCGGATAGTATCTAAGGGTTAGTTTATTTGATAACAGTCATTACTACTGACCGGTAATAATAGCAACGAGTGGACTAATGAATAGACTAATTCAGTTTTTTCTCTTACTGTACGGCACTATGGTTGACCAGACGGTCCAGTGGTTAGTGACCCCGACTTCTGGTTTGTGGGTTCAATTCCCATCTAATACAAATGTGTATATGACAAGCACGAATATTTATTGTGTGGGTGTAAAATTATCTATACAGTCGGAAACGTATATATAGGTAGGTATATGAATGTGATCATCATTTGTCTGGTCACTGTAGCTCAGTCTAGCTCGGACTCATACACACAGGGCTCAATTCAGTTAAGATACTATTTTTACCAATATTCATAAGTAAACCAAAACTCATCTATGTTGAGCAAATATCGTCTTAACAAACGTGACGATGGAACAGCTTCTAGAAAAAGTATGTAGATAGACCTTCTGCTGGAGATTAAAAAGAGACTCGACGTTGTAATTGTATTATTAAAGAAAATTAATAGCAATATTATATAACCACGCCAGGTTCTTACAGGGCAGACAAAGAGTAGGTACTTGGTGCTAAACGTTTTTCATAGACCTGACTTTTTTTACATTCGTAACTCTTTTCACAGACATTTTCTCACTCTAATACTTCCGGTTTCTGTAGATTGTGACTCTCCCATCAGCCAGGCTCCTGCACCCAACAACATTAATATTGTATACTATTACTAGCTCGAAAGATGTGTTTGAATGATTGTTTGTGAACAATAGGCGTGCATGTGACGTGCCACACACGCCGCGCCGCGCGCCAAGACTCGCCGGCGCCCCGCTGATAGCGCGCTATCTGATAAGCTATCGTCGCACAACACCTCATTGTTGCCGACTTCACGCTGGAGCTGACCTCAGCCGGGGGCCTCTCTCGTCTCTTCTATACCACCTATACATAATAGTAATTCACTCTGTCAACCCGCACTTGGCGGATATGTCAGACGATGGTTTTACCCCTTCCCATTCAGGGACAAGATTCGTGTCCAACAGTGGAGTTGATTATGATGATATGAATCTTATACACATAATAAGAGTGTAGCTGATTGGTCTAAGATCAAAATTATTTGATCCAAGTTACAAGCCCACGTGACTTACGTTTTAAATACCGTTATGGCCTTATTCTTGAAATTTTGCATTATATAGAGTAGGTCAATTGTAAAGAACATCTCAAAACAAATTCTAGATTCTGATTTAGATGTTACAGATATACCCAATGGGAATTAAAAAAATATTATTGCTTCTGTTCACCGTACAAACGAACGGACGAGTCAAGACTAGAGATTTTCTTAAGCCCATTTTGAACCCTGCCGCATTCCACAAATATGGCTCATCCCTGACTGTTGCCGATGCGTCTCGGCTACCGTCGCGCACCCCGCCGCGGCAGCACGAGGCGCGCTGACGAGTCAGTTGGCGGCTTACGTAACCGCCACGTCGCTGTGCTCCACCGAAGGGACGTTGCCTAGCAACGCAAATACACCAGACACCGAGCTGCACCCGATCAATACCAAATCCAAAATGGCGGCCTCTATCTTCCGGAAACCGTCTATGTTACGTTGTACTGATGTCAAGATAATATTAAAATTGGGATTCAATTTCGTTTTCACCATTGATCCCTAAGCCTGACTTTGAATGGTTAAACCGAATCTAAATGTTATTACGCCAGCAGATGCCTGACTGATCTAAGCATTTCGTTATACAATAATGTTAAGACGTTGTAAATAGATAGGTATTCGTATTGGTATAAGAATCGGTTTCCATCTCAAACCAGAATTGTGTCGCATACAAAAAAAATTAAACTCATTATGAAATATTTAGTTTGCAGAAATACTAAAAGCAAGGCATATGATTTTAATAAATACTGTCAAATGTTATTCTATTACTTTTTCAATTCTCGACTACTTGACAGCTGACTGAGCATTAGGCTGGATAGCCTATTCTCATATAAATCATCATTAAAATAGCTTGCAACTGCAGATCGTGAGGTGGTCTCTATCATTTGACTTACCTTGTGCTCACACTTGTCAAGACGCAGATCCAGGTACTAGAAACCATATCAAAAATTATTAAGCACACGCTTATCACGGCTCAACAATAATATAGTCCAGTCTACTCTTCATCATTAAGGTCATATCTTCATACTGACCTTAAACTTAACTATCAATAAGCACGTTTCATCCCGGCACATTTTGTTAACATTAAACCATTTTTTTCTAGATATTTATCCATATTTCGAATATACTGATAAAGATAAAAATAAACAATATTTTATAAAACAAACTTTTCCAGCTGTCTAAATTTTTTTAATTTGTATGACCCTATTTTGTCTGTTTTTTTATGTTTCCCACACGATACTTATGTTATAATGACTCAATATTTATTAAAAAACATATTTGCCATTCGCAAATACCACTAGCGGATCGGACCTAATAAAAAAATTTTTGGAATGAGGTTAAATCCATTCGAATTTATTAAGAATATTTTTATTTGAAACATTTATTCCATTCGAAACGTCTTTGCGGTTATTAAAATACAGTATACTTTGATTAGCATTTTGTTGCATTTCCAAACATTTTTTAAATAATTGTCGTTTAAAAATAATACAATAATATATTATAGTTCCAGTTGTGCAAGCGACACAAAAATACAAAATTCCGTAACACAGATTAAGAAACCGTTACAATGTTTTTTATCTGTGCAGCGGCCGTACGTCAGGTGTAGACAATTTTTTTTCGTCTGGCGGCAAAAAACGTTCCCGCCTCTTTATGTTTACTTAACACACTGCGCTGGGTAATAATACCGGTAGTGACAAGTCGGCTTGGGGAAACGCAGACGTGTTTAGAAACTCACTTCAAAATCAACACAAGCACGTCTAGACGTAAGGATTAAATGGATCAAAGATATTAATGTTTTTATGCTGAAGTATTTCTGGCACAGGATTTGAGAAATAATAAAACATTTTTCGGACAGTAATTTTAAAACTTAAGGCATGTTAAAGTAAAACTTAGAAAGTTGTAATACAGGCCACTTAGTCTATACTTTTTACTTAGGCATAACTATATCTGTTAAATCTAGAACAAAAGAGAGATTGTGGTACTTGAGATAAATCAGAGATAAAAACGTTAAAGGCTTAGCCTTCTCACTTACAATGCATCTGTCTACCCCATAATATAAACTGGTGACATATAAAAATGCATTTGAGGAATAAGACCAGAACCATTATCATCTCCGATAATTTATATGCTGTAGCTAGATACGTGTCTCTCGGAATGCGAAAGAACACATTATTTACTCACACTGGCAGGCAAATATCATTTGTGTATATACTTCAAACGTTTATTAGGGGGAAAATTATTACCTAAGCATTTTTAAATGAATATTTTAAGCAGATTATAAAAATCGTACCGCTCTGTGACAGAATTATTAAATGATAATGAGTAGGTATTGATAAGGAGTGTATACACCAGCGTTATTTCAATTGTGTTATATTCGTATGCTATCGTATACACTCGTAACTTTACTCGCCATGTTTTTGCTAGTACATATTTTATTCGTAACACATTCGCAGAGTTAACATGCGTCGACCTTAACCGGATTTTAATATGCATGTACACGTGCCGAACTATGGTGACTCTTCTTACGAGAATCATTGCAAATTTCATTACATTAGCTTTCATTATAATAATTACAATCCATATGATAATATGTTGGCACAAATCGCACTCGGCGTCTCGTCGTCAACAAGACAGAGACCGTATTGTGGTAATTAGAAAGGTAAAAATATTAATTATTACCTTGGGACATCTCCACGAACGGACATCTGATTATTAAGTAGGATGGAAGACAGCTTGTGTTAAGGTGACCAGACAGACGGTACCCTACATATATAAATATACCTACATAGATAACTTTTTTGCACCAGACACATAACAAACGGTCTTACTCGTCACACAAATATTTATACCGAGTGAGAATCGAATCCACAACCAACTTAGCAGTTAGGTTCAATAACCACAGAACTAGGATATAGTATTTAAGTATAATGCATCAAAGGTAATTATTATTAACATAACATAACGCGTATACTTTCTCGGACGTGTAGGCACAGGAGTAGGTATACTTCAATCCCATGTCTCACCAGTTTTATTACATGTCTTGCCGTGGATCAGGGGTGAGCCTATTGCCATAATTATACCGGACACAAATCCACGCTCGCTGCAACTGCTGGGAATTTCAAGTTAGACAAACCCAATAGTATTTTTTCCGACCCGGCAATATTATTATCATATAAATGTGTATTTTAAATTAGTGTTAAAATATTATTCATCATCATTAGCCCGTTTCCGTCCACTGCTGAACACAGGCCTCTCCAGTCGATGTCGAACGCCTCGCCATATCAATGTACATTTCAAATAACGACCGTTGCCGGCCGGCACGCCGCCACGTACCTACTTAGCAACAAGTAAAAGCATCACCTAATACATCTTGTCACAGACTCAGCTACACCTATTATATATATTAATACACTATGCTTTAATACGCAACTGACTCCATTGTTGGCTTGTGCACGGTGTAATAAGGCAATAGGTCCACCCCCTGTTCTGTGGTGGGAGGTATAACATCACAGATGAATCGTGGGACTGTACACTCCTCTGTCTACTTCTTCGGGGAACACAAGCGTGATGGGTTTTTAATTTATACGACTAGTAACAAATTAGTGCACTAAAATCGTCGTGACGAACTTCACAGCACTCCGGACTTATTCCCGTTTGTTCCCGGGATAACTCTCTGTTGGTGGTAACTGTACGGTCACAATAATTTAAGGGCACGAATGTAAAGAGTTAAATCGACCATGCGATAAATTACGTAAGAAAATATGTGAGAAGATATGGTAATAAAAGTGTCACGGCTACAAACGGTAAAGAGGTGACAGTGGCAGTAGTCAAAGGAGCCACAGGTTGCGAACTTAACCTTGGATCGCAGGGCCCGCGCGACCCTTGGCATCTCTCAAGGACATGGGAGAGTCCTTGGCTACCACGTCTACAAGAGATGTTCCAAACAGGTCCCAATAATTCACGTACGGGGTGAATTAATTTAAATACTGATACGCACTCTATACAACCCGATGAGAATCTTTCTAGACTCTTAATTGTTGCGTCTCCCTATTTTTAATTTTGAACATAGCAATAGACAAGTTGCAATTTTTTTACTACGATGCTATTGGTCTATGACACCCTGCGTCTATAAATTTTTTTCATAGAGACATAGACAAAATTCTCTTGGTCTGCCATTTCTTGGACCCCTGTGTTACTTATGTAGGTATTCCGGATAAATACAAAAGATTATTATTTTTAATGTTTTATCTCTGTATCATGTGTGTGTCTATTTTAATGTATTGTCCATCTGTTGTTTGGCAGAAATTGTAATCAGTGGATTAAAGCGCATTTTGCTTACTTCGGCTGTTTCGTAATATCGTATTTTTTATCGTATCGTAAATAGTCTATAACTATCTCTATCATACCTGATAGTACTGACATAATAATAATTTTGGACACACAATTTTGGACCCACACATTAGACCTTTTCGAATAAGGCCGAGTACACTCGATGGTAAAAGATAGCCGATAAAATACATATATATTTATATGTATAATATTTTTATACTATGCACCTACCATATGCTCTCTCCATCGCCCAGGGTTGACTGGAAGAGAATGCCATTAGGTATTAACCCCTAGCATAAGGTGTTACAAAAAGAATAAATAAAAATAAAATAAAATAAATATATACATTAGTTCTTACAGACATATTATGTAGATACATATTTATATAGATTATTCATAAATATATTTGTTATTATAATCGAACCCACGGCCCGTAGCGTAACAATTAGGTTCACTAACCAGTAGGCCAACGGATCAGTTCAGATGGCTAATAGGCAGTGAATAAAACTCATATAGGTTTACAGTGTCTTGACTGTGAAATCAATTACAAATGATATATGTGGTACTAAATGTATGTATATATAATATATTATATCTGAACATCATGACACATAAATTACCTAATGCCATCCATATACACGCTGTGTATATGTATTTATATATTATTACACACCAACAAATAGTTACCTTAATTTTATTACTCTACAAGGCGTACTATCTAATGAATCTATTCATAGACAACACACTTTTATATTATAATAATGCTATTGGTCTATGACACCCTATTTTATCCATAGATAAGGATTTCTCAAATGACGTAATTGGCCGGTCACCCTATCGAATCCTTGTGATAGGGGACTAGATCTATTAAGTTTAACGGCTCTAAGATAGATAACTCTATGTAGAGGGTGATTGTAATATGGGTGGGGTGGAGTAACTATTTATAAAATGACTGTATCAGGCTTAAATGATAGATGACTCCGGTCATCTACACACATAAGTACATGACTCCGGTCAAATACTTACTATGAAATCAAATATTACTGAAATTTACTTGCTTTTTGACATATGTCACTTGGAACACCCGACCTATCTCTTTCAAAATATAACACTGGACTATGCTGTACAAGAAGAAGAAGAAGTAATCTAGATGATATGTAAAAAAATAATTTTAAGTGGATTAAAACGGTAATAATATGTGACAGTAGAATGTGAAAGATGACGTCAACGGGCGCTCGTAACATTTTGAAAATGAGTGACGTCATGTGGAACGGTAGAGTACACATTGGCCGTTCGATGTGGGTGTAACGGTTCTCGCCTACGCTGAAATAAGTCGACCGTCTCACTCACAGCAGATAAACTTTAAGCTATCTGTTTCTTCAAACCGTTAAAGACAAAAAAGCAGTAAATAAGTCCACGAGCTTGTAGTTATGACAGTTTAAATCAGAACATCAGGTGATTGCTGAGGCCAAACTTCCATTAACTTTTTTTTGCGATATGTATTCTCTTCTTATTCTTTTGAAGATTTTGTTTCAGAGCACAAATACATATATCATTAATCATTAATTCTTGTTAGAAGCCTCGGCTTACAACAGAGTCATATCGTCTCCACTTCTCACTGAAGAATGGTGATGATATTTCGAAAATCTTCAAATTGCGAGAAAGCCTCATCTTGAGTAGGCTTGGAGCTGAGCAGAGTCAAATGCCAAAACGTTACCACAAATCCATTGCAGATGAGCTAACACTGCGTCTACTTCAACGGAAAAAGTGTCTTTGGTTTTGTATGGTTTCAGTTCTTCTTTAAGAACCAGGGGATTACGAGGGATATCGAACAGAAGATACTAACGCAGTACAGTTTAAGATTTCGTCGAAGGTTTTTAGACTCGAATGACCAGGTAAAGTCTGGAGGTCGATGGTCTTGTTAAAACTTCAATAGAACACAAAATATCTTGCACCTTCTGTACTAGGACCTAAACCTTATTTACACATATTTTGACCAATATTTTCCCGTTAAACCTCGTTCTGAACGCGACGGTAATAAAAAACAAAAATATATAGAACCGGGGTAGGTCAGGGAATTTCCAAAATAATTTTTTTCATAAAACCTCACTTAGCGCTCTCGTGCTTTCTAAAAGATATTTCATTGGTAATAAATAACACTTGATATCAACGGTCGGATATTATAGCGTGCTGTATACACATAAAAGAACAGCACACAAATACAAAGCCAAGGTTAAACACACACATACATTTATCCTACGATATTTGTCTCACCGAGAATCGAATTCAGAATCGTCTATTTGATAAACTACGCACAGCAGAAATGTAACTTGATTTTTGGATTTTAATCAGGGAATATAATTTATGTTCCATGACGTAACAAAATATGTAAATAAAGTATTTACTGACGAGTAATAAAATATTCTTAATTGATGTCATTTACATTTCGAAAAATAAAATTGGATGCAGCCTATAGTATAGGCAATATTAACATCACATCAGCCTTTATTGTTCCACAGCTGGATACAGAACTCTGTGAAGGTGCGTCACACCGCTGGGTTTTACGCTGATCTCAACCGGTCACTACCACTTGCCTCATTTTACGCACATATAATAGAATGTATTAAAAAGCCAGAACAAATAACAGAACCACCGAGGAATCTACTTTATTCTTATTAAATTCCACACTGTTTGCGAACTATACGAGCTAACTGTTTTGGTATAAGTAATCTCCCCAGCTTTCAGATAGTACTCTAATGGAGAGCTCTTAGCCTCATAATATTCCTCACAATTTTTGCCATCACCGATACAGCAAGTCTTCACTACTAAAGCTACTTTCAACACTAACCAAAAAAAACAATAAATTTTAAAGAATAAAAATATTAAAGAATCATTTAATATAATATGTAATTTAATACGCCCATATTAGGACATATAAAATTATCACATAGCTGACCCTAGTTGTGAGGAGTAGTTGGTATTTCCAAGGACTGTTTATATCATTACCACGAGCCCCCAAGCAAATATCCCCTGGACTAAAGTCTAAGGATGTTAACATCAGCAAAACAGCTGAACTCCTCATAGTTACCTGAGCCCTTGCAGTCTTGTACAGATACATTGCTACCGTTCTGGATTTCATGATTTCCTTTTTAAATGTATTCCTACACAATGTGAAATGGACTGTGAAATACTGGTTACTCTAAATGATACATAACGACTTATTAGACTTTTCGATTAACCATCATCATCATCCACCTTGCTTGTTATTAGTCCATGGCGGGAAATAGTCATAGTTTAATGAGTACCAATACGCTCTGTCTTAGTCTAGTCATACCGAGCTTCTGCCAGCAGTGTTTCCTAAACAATCATATCATCTAACATTTATAGGTTAGGAGCAGTATTTTTTACGGCAAGCGACAATAGAGGCTAGCTTCCCTCAGCGAATAGGCATTTGTAGCTTTTCACGTATAGCTTAGATTTGAGCAGAGGCCCAACTCGGAAAGAATAGGTTTAACCAAGAAATGAATGAATGCAGCATTTTGGTAACTGGGCTATATTTTCTCATCACCAAAAGAATAGTATCACAAAACTAGAGTTTTCAGCCGGTGTGTCCGATAATTATGACCTGAAAGACGTTAATTCTCTACAAGCTGCCCCTTTAATCAACAGACTTTCTATATTTTGACTCAACTGCTGATCGAGTTAGCTACTCATTCAGCCATACCAAGTCATGCCGGACCAAGACTAATGTGATCATGATGATGACGAGTGTTTATAATTGAATTTTATATGTGTATATTTGAATTTTATATATGTATAATCATAAGCGGCCTGATCGCAAAGGGAAAGGCTCTGCCTTCTTATGATCAACTGCTGGAGAACTGTATTCAGCATCAACAAGAAAACACTTCTATCCCAGATGGAAAACCCTTATCCTTGAGGAGTACATTGATAAAGCTCGTCCTTATGTCTGCCTTTCGGATACTTTAAACCAGGATATAAGCTGTTTGAACAAATAGTTCTGAAGTACCGTCTGCCGAAGCCAGCACCACAAGAAGCGGGTCAGAAGGCCACCCAGACTGGGCCGGGTCATATCTCCACGTTGTCACTCTCGATATATCATATGTTTGGTCACTCCAGTTTCGCTCCCAAAACTGGACATCCCAGTGATATATGTACATATGTAATACATAATAAAATTTTAAAACTTTTGTATAATTTGGGAGATTAATTAATATTTATCACTTTTTCAGTACGGCTTAGGATTATCAGGCGATGTTATAGATTAAGAAATTAATAGTTAAGTATGATTAACAGTAATTAATTTGATTACTATTATATTACTGTTTGGCTACCTCGTCATGTTACGTTTCTATTATATTACCACGCCAGTTCTCTCACAGGGTAGAGATAGAGATAAGACTGCCAAATATCTCTATAGAAATATACAAATTTTTTAATTTATAATTTATGTCTGAATAAAAATATTATATTTTTTAAAGAAAGTCTATATTTGATACAGTGCATAGTAAATTATTTTTTCCTTGAATAACGATAATAAAACAAGTAATCTAACCCTTTTGATCCACCGGTAAGTCAAATAATTATTTTTGATATGACTGCACTATTTTTTAAATTTTAGTCTCGAGCTAATTTGACATATCTCTTATTAGGTATTCGAATAACAATTTAAAACAATAAACAGTTCTATGTAGATACACTTGCGAATATTGTGTACTGAGTGCATGGCAAGAAAAACTTTTAATGACACATCAATATATAATAATTAAATGTATCAGTAAATGTTCAGTGTAAAACTGACACACCTAAAAACCTAGCACTGTGTGTCGAGTAGACTAACGAATCACATTATAATCTAATGGACACCGATACAATAAATAAGCGAGGTTGCAACGTCGCCAGCTCTACTAATGCATAGGGCACTAGTAGAGAGAGCATTACACTAGTTTTAATTATATTTGATACAGAAATGTACACATTTTTTACGATCTTTCTTCCGTACAGCAATAATTAGATTCAAATCTATCATTTTCCAATTCACAAAGATTTATTTCGCGTCTATTTTAGTTACGTAAAAAATGATTACCGTTTCTAAACAGATTCGAGACTCCTTCAGTTTACTTCCGGCTTCTGCAACACCGCGGATTATCAGATTTAGATTTTGGTTTAGATGTTATATCATAACGTCGAATGATTATATTAAAATATCTTTACATCACGCCTGTGTTTCTTCGAAGGGGTAGGGAGACGAGTGCAGACTCGCAATTTTATTAGTTATGTTACATTTTTCATGGAATAGAGAATGAGCGTATTGACAAATATAATAAATATTAACAATACTTAAATGCAATAATAATAATGACTGTTGCACGCAACGAAATTTATGTAATGTTATATATATATTTAAAAATAAATATTTTAATTCAACATTATTGAACAAACAAATTGTTACGACCTGGTTTTATTACTTTTAACTACTAAATACGTAGACTGTAATATAGATAAACACTTACCCCCTTGTTTAAATATTAGCCATGTTTTTACTTCGTATGTTTCGTCGCTTTCTTTCGTAATACGTATGCGATGAGAATGAATGAGACAAAACACAATAGGATAGTGTTTAGCTTTTTGTATAGAGCTTGAATTCTGTTAGTATCGTTGTATCGAGTGGGACGTGGGCACAAGTTAAGTACATAATAAACCATATTGGTTATTGTTAACATTTTTAGTTTATAGTAAGCGTATATTTTTATTAATTGAAAGCGTAGACACCGTGCACCGGTCTCTTTATTCCCTCTAAGAGACAGAAGTGAGTTGAACTCGATTGAGCCCTCTTTCACCTTGAGTATTCTTGATATAATATTTAAGTTCAATTAGGCTGCATACACTTTAATTTAACGATTTGAACGGACAGGTCCAGAGACCCTAGATTACAACTGCAATGATGAAGTATTTATCTAAATGTATTTTTACAGACAGTGATTAAAGAGGCCATAGACAGCTTTATGGAATAATTTTATTAGAAAATAATGGAGCAAGATTTTATACTTATCTTGTCTGTGACATATCCGGTATATCGAAGTATGATATGTAATACTTTGTCAGTGCTGGTTCGATAGACTATCTCCTGGGGTTAAGAAGCGGCACAATAAATATAGTATCGCCGGTATTTAAAGTGATTAAATTGTAAAGCTAAGAAGATAGTAAAAGGAAGAATTAACGGAAGTCCCATATTAGACTAGCCTTACTTATTGAATAGAAGAAATGGCTACGATGTGTAAGGAAACGCAAATGTTAATGGATGCAGGTGTCTAGGGAGATCAAGACCCAGTTGTCATGACGAAAGTGGTCAGATAATGACTAATGAGGTGTCAGAAGTCTTCGAAATTACCGTATATGTATGAAGAGCGTGACGAATGTGGAAAAAGCATGAGTTCTGTAAGAATATAGATATTTGGTACGCGGTGCTTCCTACCTACCTCGTAAGGGACCTAGCGCAAAGTTAAGGTAATAATAATGAAAAAGGAATTTATGGAACTTCAGCCTAACACCTTCACAGCCTGTAAGCCCTCTGATCTACCTTTTTTATCCCTACGAAGGAAAAACTATATTAGTTATTTCTGTCCGTTAAAAAATATAGAGATAATTTACGCGGAATGAAATGATTATATAATATATTTACGTATAATATTTTTAATTGCACAAATGGTAAGAGATTTTATCGCTATAATATTGTACGACAAATATACTTTAAATTAATTGACATCGGCTCCACACCGCCTCCACACCATGTAGAGTAGGACTATATGTATAGTATAATTTATATGATGTATGTACATGGGTACAATTGTTTTAAAATTAATCCCTCACCTAGGTATCGTTGAGTAACTTAATGAGACATATTCGTATTTTTATTTAAATTTGTATGTTATGTATGTTATTTAAAATTATCTGGTTGTTGTTTTTTAATAAATGTAATTTTCAACAGAAATTATATCTTTGTTAAAAACATATATTAGCCATTTATCGTTATTTAGTAATTCCGCTGTTCAGTATATCTAAGAGTAAATATTTCTTATTTATGTTTTAAATTTTCATTTTGTGTTGTCAGAGAGAAGGGATTTTTAATAATCATTTTTGTGAGTGTTTTGTATATCATATAGTGGTTTGATCGCACAGCAAAGTGGAAAGGACCATAAATTGCTGTTAAATATATCTTTTAAAGTATATTTTTGTCTTTTATGGTACATTTTCCATCAAATATTATGATAAAACCAGAATATTAGCGACTCTAACTTTGTACTGTACGGGACACCGTGTGTCCGTAAAGGGCTTATAAAAACTATAATTTATTTAATTTTCATAATTAAAGTCTATAAATAGTATACATAAATATGTAATCTCTAATAAATAAGAGAAATTATTGCGTTTTGACGAAATTTACAACGTAAACAAG
>DWEE01000112.1:0-22337 GCA_018245755.1 Parelbella macleannani | reverse complement strand
GTTTGCGTTGTAATAATAATAATTGATAAAGTTCCGATGTCATCCCGCAGCAGGGTGCCGTCGGACACAAAATTCGTTTATCCCCGAATACGAATAGCGGCGAATGAATTTATGTGGAAGCAATCAAAGTAAAGGGTAGCGCAGCGATGCTTTTTGTGGACTTTGATTCAATTAGGCCGCCTTGCATAATGGGACTCGTCAACTGCTCATCTTGTTTTTTGACGGGACAATCAAAACATTTGCATTCATTTTCGTTTGTTGGCGACGAGTCCCACGGAAATGGGGTAAGCGCGCCGTTTTTCTGGCGTTTAAAATTAATTGTTTTTGTTTCTCCCCTATTTCATTTTTCCGCGACCGTACTTTCTGGATTCTCATTTTTCTTCCGAGTCCGATTTGATTTGAACAATTAATTAACGTTTTCCGTGATAACGTTGAGTTTAATTAAGGTGTTTCTAACAAGATATGATTTATTGCCAGAATGCTATTTGGAACATTACGTAATATACCTGCCGATTACCGATGTCTTATATTTAATCAAATGCATTTATTCAGAGCAGATACAGAGCGGAGCAGGTGCAAAAAATACAGCTCCGTCACGATCAGTGTCGATGTTATGCAACACCCCCCTCCACACCTCGCCGTCCCCCGCTCTTGACCTTGACTCGCCTGCGCCAATAACCATTTGTTTGTCGTAAGTTTGCCGATTTGACAGTTGCGTTTGCCGTGTGGTCTATGTATATTTTATGTTAAGTATACGTACTTTTTATTCGAATATTTACTTATTTCATTAGCTATAATTTCTCTTGTTGTCGTTTCCCCTTTAGTAAATTCACGTGAAATGACCCAATTCATACCCACCGTCATAACTAAATTCAAATTCAAAAGTTTTTATTCATTATAAGGTGTATAAATACACTTAATGAATGTCAAAAGAAATCTTATACATCTTCATCTTATTCATCGGCTTTGAACGCCTCTTTAAGGCTTATATAGATGTGTTGACTATGTTTCGTAACACATATATTATATACATATATGTATTTGTAATATAAGTGATCGACTTTGTACATCTTTGTATACGTACGCTGGTTTCGTACGCTTCTGACTCCCCCATCAGCGTCTGACCTATTTGATCGCAAAACGATATATTACAGTTTGTGTTATAAAACTATAACCGTAAATCGTCATCCAAACTAATGTTTGGTTCGTTGATATCTCTCATGCAAATGATGTTTATTTCATTGCGTCTAGAGTAACTCGAGCAAATATTCATAAATGGTTCTCGTGTTGATGGTACGTAAACAAATACGTCGGTATGCAGTGAAAGTTTGTTATTAATATTCATCTTGAAAGTTTTATATTTTTCGCATTATAATAACCACATTAATAGATATCCAAACTGATAAATACATGTCTATTATAAATACATTATATAGTGTCCGGAACAGGGATGCATTTAATGCTTACCAGGATGGCCTCAACTACTGAACGGATCTAAATAATTTAGGGATACCTTGATGTGTTAACAGCTTTGTATTAATTATTACTATAAGTTTTCCATGAAATAAATTATTTTTGATTTGGATGTATAATTATGTAAGGAGGGTGATGAATGTAGAAGACACATGTTAAGTGTGTAAAATGGCATTCGGTGCTCTCTGCCTAATCCGTAAATAATTATTATAATCCATAATAATTATTATTATTGATTGTCATGTACCTTGATGTTTGTTTTTCTTCTTCTCCCAGGTAAATAATCCATGACTTCTTCGGTGGCTTCCGTCTTTAGTACGTATTTTTACAGATTTTTTACATCACGACATAAGTTAAGACTTCGTACTGATAACAACATCTAAAATCTAAATTCGATTGCAATTTTTTATATTGCAATTATTGTGCATGCCCACTCTGTCAGGCACCTGGCGTGATGGTACGTTGTTGTTTTAATTATTATTGTTGTAACTGGTAGATAGATAAAATATATGAAAACACAATACAAATAACGATAGTAGGTAAAATATTACCGGGTGTTTCTCTAATACTATCGTCATCATTGTCAGCCTGTCTAAGTTCACTGCTGGACCCCTAATCCCATGCTGCGCTTGCAGGTTGAAGATCGCGCATCACGGGTTCTCGCACCGTTTGCATTACTACCCGTAGGTGGTCAGGGCATAGATTTGTATCTAGATAACGACAGGTTACTAGGGAGTCTAATACCATACTTCCTAGAATTTCATTCTGAGCGGTTAATTACAATTATGCAACCCGTGTTTTTCTAACTACTACAGCCTATCGTAGCGCCGAGTATCATCATAACCGGTTATATCGACGGCTGCGCTATGAATACGTAATACAGACAGACATAATTTTTTATTTATAACATTAATATAGATTAAATTTCGAGAGTCATAATTGCCAAATTCCTATTAGACTTCTGTTGGAGATTCGTTCATTAATAGGCCGTTGACATCGCTAATGCAATAGGTTAGTTATATTGAGTGACTGTTATGATGCCTTGGTGCGTAATTTTAAATCTGAAATTGGATTATTTTTTAATATTTATTACCTATTGCTATTTACATATTTTCTAAAGTGTATGAACTCGTAACTCGCAATTGATCAGCTTGGCAAACTATGGCCTTTACATTCTGCGAGGAGACTCGTATTCCAACCATGGAATAATAAAAGGTTACAGAAATGATTACCACCTTACTATTATTACCGTGTTTCTCGTTGATTTTAGTATATAATTTAACTCTGTACGCTTTTTTTATTCATGTATTTACTTAAAGAGAACGAATTTATAAAACAGTTTATCGTATCTCAATAAAGTCTTTTAACAACTTTTATATTCAATTGTCGGATGGAAAGAATACAACGAAGTCAGGTGTTAAGCGATCGAATACAATTTGACAAGATTCATCTTCAAACGCCTTTAACGATTACACGTAAGCTGGAACACCTGCGACATAGCGTTCTCATTTACAGCAGATTTTAATGTGTATAGAATGTTCTAGAACATTTCAAGTATACTCGTATATGTGTTGTGTTAATTTGTATATGAATGTATGAGTATATGAGTATGAGAGTATAAATATATGAGTTAAATGAATCTCGATTCGTTGAAATGATTCTGTCTCTTGTAATTGTATTATTTTCGTGTTGTAGAAATTCGAAATTTCTACTTCTTACGTTCTCTTAAGTGATATATTGTAGTCAAGATCAGATTCCGTCTAATCTCGCATATGAGTACGTTTCCGATCACTATTAATAATATACAAATATAATATATAAAATAATATCTTTAGTTTTTTTTGGAAATTAAATTAATTAAGACCTTACCCCCAAGGTTTCATCTGGGTTGATACGTAAAAAATGCCAATAGATATTGAGTCCTCCTTTTGTTAACGACAATAAAGCATAAGTAACAATAATAGGCAAGAGACCGAGACACACGTGCCTTAACATAAGCTAAGGCACATAATATATCAAGCTCTTATTACACCTAACGTATCAGCTCATAAGAGCTGGAGGGTCAATGAACGATAAATACAATACCCGACTTACATTATACGTTATTTATGGAAAGAGGTGTAGATGTTGACCGTAAATACTACAAGACTTGTATGTATTATTAGTTGTAACGGCACATCGCGTGTCCACGTGGTCCGCGCCACGTGGTTTGTGGCGAAATTCGGGGGTTCAATAAACCGGTAGCGGATTCGGTCTTGGTTTTCGTCACCGGCGCTATTACGGCTATTACGGGCAAGGGGACGGCCGGCGCACTAACTCGTTGTTTTGGTGCGCCGCGACTGGCAGCGACTTCGAAATAATGAGATATAGAAATACTCTTGAGTAGAATTAAGAGTCGTAAAGTAAATTGCAATTTTTAAAATAATTATTTCATCTCCTTCCGTCGGTTTTAGTTTTTTGATAGTGATAAATAGATTTTTTTCATTGAAGTGTTATAGTCATACTTCGTTTGGAAGCTTCTATTCAATTCGTATGGACCAACGTTTTGAAAGTTTTATCCGGTTGTATATTCCAAATAACGGATGAGTCATATTATACAGTTTTTCCATTACACGTTTCTGCAAATTCAAGGTCTAGGTTCAATGCCATTGGCGTTTCAGGATAATGTATCACATTTTTCAGATTACGTTTGTTTATAACAAGTATGAAAGATAATATAATCATAATATATCAATTCTGTTTATATCAACCTTGTCAGCGTTATATAATTTTATCACACTGGTAAAAGTGTAAAATACCAATGATACAATATTTGTTTGTTCTTTATAAGTAGTAGCGTTTGTGAAAGTACAATGCTAAGATACGTTGCTAGAAATTGTCTTTGGATGATTTTGTTAATATATAATTGGATGACTGACTTGAATGATTTTGTTAATAATTGGATGATTGACTTGTATGATTTTATTATCTAATAATTACGACTTATGTTTCTACTTTTATTTGATTGTGGGCGTAGAAATCAGTTTACCGCGTATATTTACGATGGAAAACTAAGAATTCATTTTCAAATGCTGACCTTAAAATCGGTATAGCACTAGCAGGCACTTCAGTAGGTACATAGAACAAATATTAGATGTGATCAGAAGCAAGAATTATAAGCAACATAACATACTGCTTGACATAACGTCCTTTTAAAATCCGCTATATCTCAAGGAACCGCTGCAACTGTAGCCACGAGCACAGCACGATCGAAGTGAGCGATTTCTATTCACGGCGCGGCACACAGCGGCCGCACTTGCTTACATTTTCTAACTCCGCACAGTAGGCCACGGCGCGAGGTGCGAGGCATGAGGTGTGAGGCATGAGGTGCGAGGTGTGAGGCATGAGGCGCGAGGTGTGAGCAATTCTCACGTACTATATGACTGGACAGTTTGCTCATGTAAATTGTACGCAAATAACGTGTTCCTACGTTTTGCTGTGCCCGAATTGGATATGTGTTGAGGGAGAATAAAGGATTACCTTTATTCTTATTAAGTGTTAACTTTCCTTCTGTGTCTAGTGTTACTAAGCAGTTGCGTTTACCGCTAAATTTTTACTGTTACTGGTTCTGAACGAATGCTACTATCAATAATAATACTTTCATATTTTGGAGTTGTTCATGCATCAATAATGTCAGTTTTTTTGTGCCGGAAATTTACCGCCGGTAAAACTTCTGGCATACAGATTTGTCTTTAGCAAAAATATCCAGATGTCTGCACCCCTTATACGCGCCTGTCTTCAGTAAGTTGTAATGAGACTGAAATCCACAGAGTTCTGAATTGCAATCGTGAGTCGTAATGTTTTGAAGAACTCAAATAGTTTTAGCTTGATTTGTTTTTCTAGGTTCTTGACATACGTCAGGATGACATAAAAAGGAAATAAGTACGTATGAATGTTCATATACAATCAGATATCGGCCGATTCTATGAAAACTCTACACAATTGTAAGAAAATTACTACAATATTATTCATCAAGATATAAACGTACCTATACATACATCAAATATGGCGTCAGCGCAATTTATTTAGAATATTCATCTCATAACTTACTCTCGATCAAGTTTCGAGAAGAAGATCGTATCCGGGGACATTTCATCCGCCGTATCCACGGCTTTTATTAATCCGGCAACCCTCATTCCCCACTGATTGGAAACATTTTTCTTGTAGCACCAATATGTCTTTGGAAAAATTTGGCTTCAACCCATAAATATCCCCGGGATATATTACACAGTACATTGTCTGATAAGAAAATGTGGAAGTTTTGATAGCTCACTTACGCTGAATATATTTGTATAAGGTACAATACGTTGGCACAATGTGCATTTATATGAATTGTTCTCGAATATTCTTCCATACATTTATAAGAACGAGACCTTCAAATTTTTGAAGCACACGAGGCATTAAATGAAAATATTGCTTGGTGTATTGGAGTCTAGCGTTATGTTATCAGATACCTTATCAGATAGCTTATCAGCGTATCAGATAGGTTAGATGATTACAAACGCATGACAACAGTAATAAAATATAAGTAAGCTACCGCGTGCCGGTTTTTCACTGATGTTAGTACATTGTAAACGAGGTTAAATTTAACTCGAGAAATACTGGTTACACGAACAGTAATGATAATATTAAATTGGAAGAACACATTAAAAATATACATGATATGAATAATGATTATTACTACTCGTACATTATTCTAAAATTCCAACAATGACGTCTATATCATGAAGTAATATTTTGCATATAAAATCTTTTATATTTCAATCTCATTTTCTTGGAACGGAATAAATAAAACAAAAGTGAGTTCATCCGTTTCAATGGAAGCGTCACACTATGAAAATACATCATTCATGTGTGCTTATATAATTTTCAGTGAAATTTCTTGAATTATATTACAAAAAAACAGGTAAATATGTTAATGATATTTTATCACTAAATCATTATTTTTCTCATATAATTAAAAATTATACTATAGGTACATACTACACATGTTACGTTAACAAATTAATTACTAACTTTTACTCATGATTAAAACATTTATTTGTCTAGTATTCATTCAAAGTGTTATCGGCGAAAAATGTGATCTGATTAGAAAAATTCCAAGAACACGGATTCCGAATTCAGGATTTTAGGATAATTGGCTCAAGCATTCTTAAAAATCTTTAGAGACGCAAAGAGCTGATCAATGTTCGATAAAGCTAAATTGAATCCTGTTTCGATCCATACACCTACATTCTTTTACCTACACCTGATCACATATTCCTGATCCGTTTTCGTCGTAATGTAACTGAGATCAGAGGCTGCCTCGGATAAAGGATCTCAAACTCGAAACTATTCAGTCTACTGCGAAAACACATACATGATTCACACCATTAAAGAATTTGTTCGTATTTATATGAAACTTATTACCCCAGTATTGGGATGTATCAATATACATTGAATACAATAGTTAATATATACTATATATCTACTTCCCATCTGGACACAACTGGCTTTGAAACGGGAGTGGTCAAGGTCATAATTTCACCTAGTCTAATGAATATTATTTAGATATATTAGAGTGAATATCTCTATTTACAATACAAAGTATATGTGTATACTCTACATATGTATACCTAAATACTTTTGCTGTGGATGGTACATATCCAACGCTATCCAAATTCCTCTTAACGTCGAATAAAGACACGTTAGTTTACTGACCCGTGATAACGCGTGTAGGAATCAAAGGGAGGTCAATAAGATCCTGTGTCCGTGCTAATTTCAACATAATGGTATTCCCGGTAAAGCAAAGGTCAGTAAACAGGGAACAAAAGAAATAGCTCGCATTTCTGACGCGGAGTGTCGTGTTCGTAAGGTGATAGGTTACACGTGCTGGTAAATATGTTTGTGTAACATATCCGTCGCCGGTACTCGCTAGCCAAATATGATTTTCGGATTATATACGAGTAGTACATAATTATATCTGCAAATACGATAACTGGGGAAACGTCGGAGTGTACTAGAGAGTAGTGACTCGCCATAACTCGTTGCGGATTACTACAGTGTGATGTTAAGTTTTTTAAAATACCATATAATATTTATTTTCCAAAAATATATTAAATCTTGGCTACTTAAGCTCAGCAGCAAACAGAAGTTAGTTTTTCCTGCCTGTTCTTCAAACATGAAAATCAATTCACCATTCCAATCGTGAAAGCAAAACAGATTAGTATACCTAGTACATTTTGAAATTTTCTATATATATTTATATTTTATATATCTTAATATACATATATACCTGATTAAGCATAGAGATGGCGAAACATGTAACGTATATAAGAGAGAGTATATGTATACTAGACAACTGCGTGAGTACATCTTGTACCTGCGAACATAACATCCAAGTCGGTAGACGACCCTATTTTCGTATTGGGTAGTTGGAAGAACATCCACGTTTTAGAAAGTGACACAAACGCTGTGTACGCACTAAGGCAACACGTTTACTTTGCCAGCTGCGTACGTATGTACAAACATGTCCAATTTGTTCTTAGTTTCATCATTTGAGAAAAAAATCCTCAAAAATCATAATATATTCATGATAAAGTAAACACTTAATACAAAAGGAAATATGAGAGTTTTTAAAATTACAATAAGTTTTAAAAGAGCAAAAGCATCAATAAACCTTCAGTCCACACTGCAGTTTGCGTATATACGAGTATGAGTATGAGCGAGCTTTTTTAGATACAAGAGTCACTATTCATCATCATCATCATCAGCCTATCTCAGTCCACTGCTGCACATAGGCCTCTCCCAATGAGCGCCATCGCGCCCTGTCTTCGGCTTGTCGCATCCAGCATCTGCCTGCAGAGTCACTATTACTAAAGTGAAAGTTGCAACGATTAGTTCTTCACTATGTCTATCTACCACTTTGCCAGAACATTAATGCAGTATTTGCTCTTCAATTATATGTACATATACAGACAATATTCTTAACTGCTGCTCCTATAAGTATTCGAATAGCTAAGCAATTGTAACAGAAATAATTCTTTTACGGTTCCTACAGGCCTATTCACGACGGTTGCATATATCCATCGACGGCAACGCCCAAGTGTGACTGACGTCTGCTCATTTGTTATTCTTTTGTCATACAACGCAGTAATACTATGATGTATAAGAAGTCTTACTGGTTTGGTCTTCAGCCCTCACTCTGTGGATTCTGTTCTACGAATCCAGGCCAATCTCTGATTACACAAAGTTACTTAATAAAGACAGAGTAAAAAATTAAAAAAATCTGGAACGTTCGTCGGTGTGTTGTGGACGCGTCCTAACAGAAATTCAGCGTAGTTTCGTCTGTTGCTGATCTATTGACGAATCTCCCACGGCGCGGTTCGTTTCGCCGGGAAAACTGTCACGACACTTATTTTCCCTCGTTGTTTGACTCGGAGATAGTTTTTCCTTTAGAAATGTTATACGTGTAGCGATGTTTGCCGTTCCGTCCGTCCTATGGAGCACAATTACTGGAATGACGAGGGTCGCTCGACCTAATTTGATATTGGTGATGTTTCTAATGTCCACGAATTCTGAATAACGAGTTGAGAAAATCGAATACTAAGAGCGCAATGGGATTAATTGATTATATAGCCTTAGGTACACAATGTACAGTATTGTAGGTGTTTGTTTTGTTGCTGTTTGTCTAGTGCTTGGCAGTCTTTTCTTCATTTTGTTGCTAGCAATATGAAAGTGGTTGGCATTATTCTTGACGCCCGTCTTTTCCTAGATGTTTCCGAAGCACGATTTTCATCTATCATTGCCACACCTCTCAGTAAACAGTAGACTGTAATAACCCTTTATTCCTAATTTCGCTTTGATCGAAAACCTTTCATTTTCATATGTGAACTTCAAACTTTGTCTCCGGAATGTAGATTTTAAATTGATTGGATTAACAAAGCATTTCAGCACGATCTTTTTCTGACATCTGAAACGAAATAGTTTTGAAGTGTGACTCCTGTGTCTTCGCTACTTTCTTGTGGTCCACAACGAATCAAGGTCTCACGTGTTTTGACTTAATATCAACAATGATCGACAGAACAGCGTCGCCACGCACGGAAATGCCCAAAAAGTGACCGCTAACGGTCACTAATCCAAAAAGTACGCCCCCTTGCCTTAAGCAAAGAGTACTTTGGATATAACATAGTACTTAACTTGCCCACGTGCTATTATGGCTTATATTTCGACCCAGTTCCATGGAGCGTGATCACGGTGGAAACTAATGAAACTATAAATAGCACAGGTACTGCACAAGAAGAAGCAGATTTTTTCCTTTGAATCCATTAACATAAAGTTAACGTTACGTTCAATGGTATCAGACAAAAGTGAAAGTTTAATCGGAATCCGATTAGTTGTTTTTTTGCGTGATGTGCTCAGCTCGGTTCTCTTACATGAATAAACATACAAAAATTATAATTGCAAAAAATCGTATGACTCGTTAAAGTTATTTACACACTGTCCGATTCGTTATTCGTATTGGACACCGAGTATTGTGTTTTGATGCGGATTTTTATTTCATGTTATCGGTGAATACACACAGTCCTATATGCGTACAAGCAACCCAAATCCTCTTGCCTTCTCCTTTGATTGGCTTATTGGTCGAATAGTTAGTGGTGTAGACAACCGGAGTCTGGCGTTGTGAGATCTGATTCCCATCTAGTACGAATATTAGTGTGGGGTACACTACCATTTGTTTTGTATCTAGGTTTTAAATTATGTTTTTAAGTATCAATTTAAAAAATGTGTATATATGAATATGTATTTTTCAGCTGTCTGGTTAGCCACAGTACTCGCTATGTCAGATTTGCGTGCAGACGGCCGTGTGTAAATTCTCGTAAGATATTATTATTAATAATATTTCGATACATACATATATGAATATTAGAGCTCTTGTATTGTTCTGATATTACAATTAAAGTAATGCGTTTACTGGATGTTTATAGGTACCATGGTGGTGATCGATCTGAATATCGGATCGGTTAGTGTAGTGGGTAGGCGAACATTGCGACCTTCGTGTTAGAACCGTTTAAGCGCAAATTTTTTCCCATACATTTGTCATGAGATTCGATTTCATGTATAGGTATGGGAAACATCTCAGTGCTCTTGTGACATTGACATTTAACATTTAAAAATTTTTATCTATTTTCTTTGTTCGTTAACTAGCTTTTTCAAATCATTTTTATTTTTTAGAAAAACTTTAATATTATTGTCATTTCCCATTATTTTTATATTAATTTCCTGACCGCTGATAATCGTGACTGATTTCCATAAGAACGTTAATACTGCCGAAATGTTTTTCACGTGAAGTTTACGCTATATTGTATTTATATAACCAAAATGAAAAAAAACATGAAGGATCCCAAAGCCAAGTTTTTCTGAACGGACATTTATTGGTAAGTTGGTAAGTTCAATACTTTTCAATATGTCAAACGGACATAGATATTTGTGGAGGAGTCTCAAAGTGGATTGAAAGCACACGAACACCGGAGTAACTTTATTACAGACCAATCACATGATTGGTATAAACTTCTTTGTCGAAACCCGAGGAGGTAACTTATGTAGGCGGTGATCCATTGGCGCACGGCAAATCCACTCTATTGGTTGTTCGCTCGCTGCCTTATTGGCTGCCGTTGACATTCCACTTACTAGAAAATTATTCTAGGTTTTTATCATTTTACCTTTTTAATACACTGAATAAGCACGATATATAAAAGTATCGAGGTATCGTTTTACGAACCTTCAATTCTATTCCATCTTTATGATTTTTCTTGAGTTTTCGTTCACTATCGCGCGAATGTTTTCGCTAATGGATACCCACCCTCACGATGTTCTCGGGTTTCGAATACTTAGCCTTGATTTATCACGCGCTCAGTACAGGAGCACGACGTAGACGATAAATCATCGATTTTCCGCGCGCCGAACGATTGCGCCGTGTTGCTAACATATGAAGATGCGTTCGTAATTAATGGACAAACTCGATAAAAATGATAATAAATCGAGTTTAGTGGAAATATTTTTGTATGCGCCGCGAAAATATTTACTAGAGAATTCAGTATTGTTCTAATATTAACATTTGGCTGGAAGTATATTATGCTAATAAATACTTGTATCTTAATTATTTTTAAATACTTTTACCGTATAATAAAAAAAATATATATAATATTTTGAAACAGTCGCCACATCGGATATCAACAAATCCAGTTCTAACCGGTTTAAACTAGACGTACGTAGCTTGGATACGACATAATCCACGATTCAGGTGGCAGGACCCAGTGACCGGTGAATCACGTTTATAATGCAAATTACATCGTACGCGAACGATTTGGTAATGGGCGGAGTGAGCGCGTCATGCCGCCGATATGAGTGACGCGTTGAGACAGCTTAGTCTCGTACTGTAGAACAGCTAGTAATTAATAGAATTAATAAATAAAAATGGACGTTATGTTTTAAATTTCTTATATATTGTAAATGAGGCTAATTTGCAACTTGCAAGACTTAATACGGATTTAGGAAACCCAAAAGCAGTTTAAAATTTGGTTCTATTTTCGTAATATATAAAGATGTAGTTGACAAATGCGCGTTTATATGATGTATATTCGACGTATTGTCAGCAGCCGCATATCGCAGGCGGTTATCGCATGCCGTTATCGCATGCCGCCACGATTTGGTAATAGTCACCTAGCGAGCGGCAGCGGGGTCGTCGCCCCGCGAACAATACTCTGGTAATTATTTACTTTACCGGCCGTCGCTAGTGATACGATATCGAAACAAAAGTATCGATACGCCGCCTGGGGTACGGGAACGGCTTGTGTTTGGCTTGTCGATAACCTAGCATGCGTACTGTTTTAGCCCGTCTACAAATCAAAATAAACTTAATGTGCTATGTCGGTGGTAAGCACAAAAAGATAGCAGTATGATCATCGTTGAGACATGATAGGCATTTTAGTATTAGAAGAAATGAAAAGGTAACCTGACGCTTGTAATACCCGAATGACTAGACAGAGTAGTGTAGTACATTCCCACGTATCAGTTTTAGCGGTATTAAGTTAAACAATTGTCTGAGTTCAGAAATATCGATATAAATAATAACTGCTATGATTGGTAGGTGACCTTTAATGGATTTTTCAAAATCATATGTGATATGTAATAAATAGCAAATTTAGTCTTCAGTCTCCGCTTTACTATTGAACAGTGCTAGTTTAAACTTAGCTTCCCATTTTAGCACCAATCACTGAATACCTTGATATGTTTGACATAAAAATAATGTTAAATCTCTTATAATTCGGAGAATATTGTATAGTTGGTTGTTGGAGTTTATGGAAATGATTTTTCTATGACTAATCTGTAATTCTGATCGAGCCTACTCCCGTCCAGAGGCCTCTCCAATAGCACGCTTATGCGATCGATCATCAGCTCTTCGTATCTAACAACTACAATACAATATGCACATATATTCTCCAGCACTTTACATTCATTAACTACAATATAATATGCACGTATACATTAGTCTATAAGCAGTGCGCTCGCGTGCTGAGCTAGGCCGATGCGCTACGCGTGCTATGCACGCGCGTTTGCGCAAAACGCAACCCAAATACGCGAAAACGGTTCGTTGACCCGCGCGGGTTGCCCAAGCGTGGACCATGGCGCGTGACGTCAGCAGGGCTGTCACCAATAGATCATTAAACGGTTCCCGATTAGTAACAAATATTTTGTATTGTACCGAGCTTATGCATTTCGTTAGTTTAACAATGCCATTAGGATTATTATTATTATTATTATTGTATCAGCGAGAACTGAATGCTAATTATTTCAGTGGATAGAGTGGACTTTTAGTTATACTATGTATATATAAATTGGTGTCTCTACAGTGACTTTCTTATTGAACTATTCGTTAGCTCAATATATAAACTAGTGACCGACCGAAGGTTCAGTGTGGGTTTCGGCTTAGGCCAGTTTCGGCCAAAAAATCTAGTTTCGGCATCAGTTTCGGTTTCGGCCAAGTGTTCGTGAATTATCGTGCGTCGTTCGACGAGCTTCGCGGCACAGGCATTCGGCAAATAAGCATGCATCTGTTTTAAAGCAATAAACTATAAAATGAATACAAAATGGGTGTCCCGAATTTTATAAATCCGGGACAAATGACATATCCATGTTAATAATAACGCCCAGAATTGCTCCGCAATTCCGACCCCTGTTCATCACATAAACAATTTAAATATGTTCGTTACCATTAAGATTGTCTTTTTTTTCAATTCTATTTAACTACTCGTATCGGTATAAATAGAATATGCAAATAAATGTTTAAAAATTCTTCGTGATCGTAAAGCATACTTGCTTCGCATTATGAGTCATGGAAAATTTAAAATACACTAGATTTCAATATGCAATAGAAATTTTAAATATGTTTATGTAAGTTTCGGTTTCGGCCGAAACTGAGAGCGAGGCCGAAGGTTCGGTTTTAGTCTTGGTTTCGGCTGAAAAACCTGTTTCGGTCCGACACTAATACAAACGCTCGCTTGGTAGTGGGATGAAGAAGCGTATTTTGTTAATTTTGGAGCCGTTAATGTCTTGGTAAATTAGTTTGTTGTAAGACTAGCATAAGTTCACCTTGTTTTATGTTTTCTTTTATATATTTTACCCAGCAGTGTAGAAAAGACAAAAGGAGTTTCAAATTAAGATAACTTTGTTCACGCGAAAGCCTAAATATTTCATACCATACTTTGCTCTTTTGAGGGTCAATTAATTATATATTCTCACTAGTCCGTGTCCTTTCTCAGAATTGAAACTAAAACCTTAACGAATTTTATCAAAATGGCCTTAAACGACGGAACGTAATAGGAAAATTGAGTCATTTTTATTTATAACGTTATAGTATGGATATCTAATTGTTTTTAATTATGAACATTTTAAGGTCCTACATACTTTCATATCGTCATATGCAGTAACTAAGAATAGTTGTATTGGTAGATACTAACAATTTCCATTAACATTGTTTCTAACAAAAATGTTTAAAGACGAAATTAATGTTTATCGATATTTTTCTCGTAGCATATGGCTTGGTTTTGGCTAACATCTCACCTCATGGTAAGGTTATTACTTATACAACGACGTAGACAACTGACTGACATTCTTGCTTTTAATAATTTTGTATTGTTTCTATCTGGAAATATATACTTAACAGTGTATCTCAATCCACTACTGGCATCCTTCTTCCAAAGAGCGCACTGGCGCTTTTTTCTTAGTGCGTTTTTGGCCATAATCCCTACGCTGGGCATAGGGCTCGGGAATAATAGAACACAGCTTCTTCAACCCTTTAACGCTGTTGTCTGTGGGTGACCCGAGTACTTAACTGTGCCTAGGTAGGCACCATACCGCAATCAGCCAATCCCCAGAGAGAACATATAAACCCTGCCAGAGTTCCATTAAATAGTTTAAGCGGAGCCATTTGGACTCGCCACCAAACTTGGTCGAGCTGTGAAGGCCAGTAGGGTCAACAGCATTTAGAAACAAAAAAGCACTCAATAGTAGCTACGAATTAGAAGCGTGACGTAAGAACTTTTCAGTCTAGACGTAGGCAGCCCTAATGTGTTCGTATTCAAATTTAATTGATATCGCTCCTTGAAGGGCCCGGGTTATTGCTAATCGGAACATGTCGGACACTCGTTAAGGCGACCGCTGTACACATTCGGTAAGTTTAACAACTACTAAGGAAACATAATAGCCTACTCCCGTTTAGGTCCACCGTGGTATGGACAGGTTACAAATGCTTGGAAATTATCCGTTGCTTACTACGTGTTAGTGAGGACGCCGCTCGATATTTTGGGTTCCTTATAATATGAACGTTTTGTAACTATGCCATTTGAAGCAGATATTCACATTTAATCGTACCTGCTACTATAACCTAGGCCGAGAGAGGCTGATATAAGATAGTTTTTGACTGTTATCATACGTATCGCATTTAAAACCGAGAATTTTTGTTTCTTCTCAGTATGTTATTTGTTTATAATATTTAATTATGAATGTTTCTCGAAATTGTTTTAATTCAGAAACACGGAATTTCTCTTTACGCAACATTTATTGTATTAGATATCCATATTGTTTGTTATGTATAAAAAGTAAACGTAAATATATTTTTTGAAAATGTAGAAATAGGCTCTTGTTTGGTTTCACCTGATGAAAAGCGAGATGCAGCTTAGGATGTAGCACGCCCTTCTAGAAAGTGTCTATTCACTCTTTTTCATGTCCTTCAATTAGAAATATATTATAATTAATTTGTTCTCTCTCTGATAAGGACCTTAGTCTCCTAAGTTCAGAAACGGTTTGAATTTGACCATGTCATCCTATCACAGACAACCCACGCAAAACATAATTCTGTAAATAAAAATATAGGAAAAAATAGGATAACATTACTGATAATAAAAAACATACTGAATTATAATACTCTCTAAGTATTACATGCGTAGGTATATAAATCCAGTTTCAGAAGCGAGGCACCTTTTATAATTTAGAAGAGATATATTATGTACTAAGTAGGTATTCCCAAAGGCGGACCTTCGTCAACATGCCTTCTATAATCCTAGTTGGAACTACCCGAAGGGCATTGAACTGTTGTATTTTTAACTTATCGTTCTCCATTGTAGCTTTTTGTGTGTGTGGGTGTGTGTGTACGTTTGAGTAAATTATCAGTTGCGTGCTAATGTTGTTGTATTGTTCAGTTTTACTTACGGCAGTGTATTGTACAGCCACGAGGTACGCTGGGTTGTGGGTTCAAATCCTCGCCGATTGAAGTTATTTTTGGATATCTTTTCAAGGTTGAAGTGCTTCGTGGGTTTTGTAAGATTATGCTTCCCTCCGTTGTACAAATGCGTCATTTTTGTAATTTTTTATAAAATATAGTTAACTTTAACAGACGAGGTGTACTGTATATAGTATAGTATTTGTTCAGTCTGATGATGGGGTCCAGATCCTCCAGCTCAGCATTCAGGGTCACTGACCACTGTACGAACGTGCTGGTCAGCTATGTAATACACGTTCATAAATTCAGATCCACATACGTTGGGTTAAGTTAGAACAAAGTGGTCTGGACGGGCATTACCGGCTGGCCAAGGGGACATAAAATTTAATACCCTCCAAGGCGCTAGTTCTTACGAGCGACTTTTACAAATGCACCCCCGGGGAATAAGTTCCACGTGAACTCGAGCCACTTCGACTGGTTTTAAAGTCCTACATGTATGGAAAGAGTTATGGAACTCCTCTATATACATATGTCTTCTCTATGTAAGTACATATATCGCCTCTATTTATATCGCATAAAAACGTGAAAGAAACCTAATGCCACACCTGTAATCCCTGAAGGGGTAGGCAGAGAAGTGTAGTACATTCGTACGTTTCACCGGTTCCGTTTTACGTCCCGTGGAATAGATGTTGAGCCTGCATAAGTAGGTATGTATATCATATATACATACATATATGCATACATCACAATGCATTGTTAACAGATGTTAACCTAAATTTCGTTGGTTGTCATTTAACTAATTTATATGTGCAACATAATTTTATAAGCATCGCCATTATCATTATCGTCATCATCAGCATTATCATCATCAGCCCGTCAGCATTCACTGCTGCATATACATACATAGGGCTCTGCATACATATATGTATGTACATAGACCTCTCACTGAGTTCGATGTTCCGTTCTTGGCTTTTAATTCTATACATCAATTTTAAGGTCACAGCTTAATTTTTCATTAGGAATACTTACATATTACTTTCACGAACTATAAATATTTACAAAGTAAAACTACAATCTTCATTTTATTGGATGCTTGAATAACAGTCAGAACAGTTTGTCGGTCGATCCATATGAATACATAGCCGCCAGTTTCGTTTTTGTGCCACGTGCCGTTTAATGCGAGCCACGTCCTCGTACGAAAATCGAGCATTCTGCGAACGTTGCTCTCTCAAACAGATTTCTGCTCGACGCCCCGCAACTATATAAACGGCAATTTATTTAATTTGTACACAAACTATTGAATTACCGGCTATGCGACCCGACTATGCTCGCGAGGAATTCGCGATGAAGTCTACACTGTATGCTATGTTAAGATATATGGGGCTTTGTGCACATCTTTATTGTTCATGATATTAGATTCTGTTTCGTCGTTATATTTTTTTGCGATTACGTCTGTAGTAGTTATTGTAGTGGCTCGGAGTCATGATTTGTGCCCGGTGCACGGCAATAGCCTCACCGCCTAATCCACAGTGAGACCAAAAATAATTGTTGAATCTACACTCCTCTGCCTACCTCTTCAAGGAATACAGCCATGATGTTAAGTTTTATTTCACTTTAATATAGCACAAAAAGTGCATAATATAGTACAATACAAACAATCGTAGCCAAATTTTTTTATAATCAGTGCTTTGATCGTTGGTTATTATTTTATTGTTGATTCAGCTCGTTAATTCAGTGGTCATTTCAACCCTCAGACATTTGTTATGGATGTTAAATAGGGCGTATGTCCTTGACGCAAGTTACAGGTATTTGTGTCCTGTGTGATTCAAGAAGTCCTCATAAGTTTCGGACAAAATTAACTCTATCGAGATTTTACTACCTAAGAGCACCTCCGATTGTCTGGATTAATTTAATGAAAATCTGCGACGTCTGTTTGTGAAATGCATTTAAAGCATACATTATTGATTAAGTGCGTCACTAATTGTCTGAATTTTTTATAGTCTGTGACGTCCAACCAAAGCATTTACACGAAATAATCGTTACTCAGACTGACTTTATCCTGACTAGAACAATAACATCATTTTCACCCAGACACTCTTGACTACCGCTACCGATTGTCCGAACCATGTAAGTCTACGACATCCACCAAAAGTGTTGAAACAAAATCGGCTCTACCCGAACTCTACCACCAGCCCCACGGTCACAGCGTACACCTAATATTACGTACAACGCAACAACAGCACACGAAAGTGGCGTGACAGCGTATTGTTGCGAAACAACAAAACACACGCCCGTCTCCCAACTGTTGGGCAACATTTGTTGTTATGGAAGCTGTTAAACCAACAAACGTTACGCCGCCCAGTTATCTGCTCGCGGTTGGTCATTACACATGTCATCTATACATAATATGTTGTTATTGATAATGGAAATATGGCTCATATAGACATAAATTAACAGTGAAAATAGTACTGAAAATCATATTAACATCTTTTTCTAACTCAGACTTCGCCATCTGATTCTCAGCCTGATACTCCTATACCCATACATTTATAGACATATTTTTTACTTTTCTTTCAAGATTCTTCATCAAAAGAGACAAAAGAGTACTGGTATATACACCAAGTATCGCTGTTTTAAAATTAACAATTAATACGCTATTGATATAGCGATGTCATATGATTTGTGAATATGGACAACATTGGACTCAGTGTAAACCCACGTAAACCGTTCGGTCTCTTTTGGCGATTGTCAACCAACTTTCTTTAACTCGTCTCGATCTTCGATAACCATAACTGTAGTCAACATGTGCCTATCTCAATTATTGTGAACTAAAGAGAGTAGCCTGCCTCGTTGGTCGAGCGGTTGCAAGCGCGACTGCCGATCGGGAGGACCTGGGTTCAAATCCCGGGTGGGGTGCTATTGGATTTTTCTAATTTAGAATTTCTACTAGTGACTCGAAGTCTGGAATCGTGCCCAGTGTATGGCAATAGGCTCACCACCTATTCCATGGGACTTAAACGTAGCTGGTGAAACGTGGGAGTGCACTACACTCCTCTGCCTACCCCTTCGGGTATTATAGGCGTGATGTTATGTTTTTTTTTAAAGACAGTAGCGAATAAGCAGGCACCAGCTACTGTATTCACCACTGCTGCCCGTATACATTCACATTGTACTTCGAACAGTGCTGAGGGACAGTAGAGTTATAGTTGATGTATATATGCGGAGGTGTCTCAACGGAAACGGAGAGTTTAATGTTTAGACGTGGGATGGGAATCATCGCAAAATACTTCGTACTAGACAGTCACATTGGTCACTGCAGCCTTTCAAATTGTAACTGTACAAGGGTTTGTATGGAGAGAGATATGTATGTCCACCTAACAATACAGTTGAACGACACTAGACAACTATTCGCGAGTTGTTTACGAAACGGTTCACGGAAACCGGTAACTATGTATGTATGTAGGTACATGGAGTGTCGCATTAAACATATATTGACTGTAGTGTCGGTAACACTCGGCTAATGGTTGCCATGGTGACGGTAAACAATTTAACGATAATTGTGATTATCGTGTAACATGTTTGAATTTATACGATACGCTAATTGAATATTCGGTTGCAAAATGCCTCGAGTTAAATGTGTCGTCGTATTAATACATTCGTATATTTCACCTGTTAAATTTCATGTGCCACCATGGAATAGGAGATGGGCTCATTGTCATATACCGGGCACAAATCCGAACTCCGAACCATTACTAAGAATTCTAAGTTAGATAAATACAATAGTACCCGACCCGGGAAACAAACCCAGAACCTTTCGACTAGCAGTCGCAGTTTCAACTGTCGCGCAACGAAGCAGTCATATATAATAACATAAATCAATTTATGTTATTATAATCTTCAAGTCAAAATTAAACTTCAAGGACTACGCAGACTTTCCACACCGTATAAAACATTATAAAGAATTCGAAGGTGTGCAGATTTCGATACGATGTTTGCTTCATGATATATGTACATATGTATATAGTTTAATTTTAGAAATGTATATAGGTAACCTGTCAGGGAAGCGTGAGAATTTTTCTGAAGTAACAAAAAGTCTGAATTAGCGGAAAAGGCGGAGTCGAGCGTCGATTAAAAATATTAATATATAAAGTAACAGAATACAAATCCAAAAACATTTAAATAAAATTACTAGAACAATATTTCGTAACAAGTTTTCCTTCAAAGTAACAAAGTTAAAATGGAACATTTTAGTCTAAAGAAAAATTTAATACTGCTCATTAAGAAAATAAACCGTAATCACCTCATTTGTTTTATATTTATTACGTCCGAATTGTAAAGAACATTGGACTCTTTCACCTGTCTCACTACAAGCGATAAGCGATGTGCGGTAGCAAGATTGAATTTTAAAAATCGCAATTGATGTAACTATTTCATAGATAAAACGAAATCAGCTAAGTTCATCATCATCAGCCTATTACAGTCCACTGCTGGACATAGGCGTCCCCCAATGAGCGCCATCGCGCCCTGTCTTCGGCTAAGTTAATGGTTGTGAAATGTTTTATGGAAGACAAAACGCCTTGAGTCATTGTAACGGAAGCTAGGCCAGCAAATCTCATATTAAGCAGTCTGTGCTGTAAGAACCAGTAAAGAAATAAACCACACTAGTTAATACATACTTATGGAGGTGGCTGTACATCTGAATACTTCAGTATATTTATGTTCATTACGCAAATATTTATTCTCCATGGGGAAATAAGTCAGAACCCTCAGGCGCAGTCGCTGACCACCTTCTTAAGAGACCAGTTAGGTAGGGACCACAAGACCTGAACTGTAAAACTATGGAAAACTTTTTAATAATGTCTCATAATAATAACACTCTCATTGTTGTCATGTAATTGAGGGCTAACTTAACGTAATTACGGAATATAGATTCTGCATGCCACTTGAAACATTGAATCTAGTTTAAAGTAACACTGAATTATTCTTAATTAAGAGGATATATAGAGAAGATTATAATTTACTCTGCAACCCTAAACATTGGCTATTGCCTCTAAAATTGACATAAAGATGACAATTAACGCAGTTACAAGTTGTTGCTCGTTTATCGCTTGCGGTGAAATAAGACATTACCGTAACTGTTATGGCTGTATCTGGTTCAATTTTGGGTTTCATCCCCAACAATGGATCATTTGAATACGCACTCGGCTTTGATAACTTGGAAATCTCCTGTTTTATTCTCGATTATAATAATAAAGTTTTAATACAAAAGCTTTTGTTTGCATCTTTCGATGGTATTTTCGTTCATGATATACTTTCCTTCGATTTTACGTTTGAGCGAGTTATTTATTTGTTTCGTCGTTCATTCGGTCGCTCGTTTATTCATTCACTCATTCTTTTATTTACTTTTTATTATGAATACAAATCAGATTGCTGAGAGGGAATTTCTGGTACTGCTACCATCTATGCCTTACTATTGGCATTGGGATACCAATTGAGATACGATTAGCAGCCAACTTGCGGTGTTTATTATTAAAGTGTGATATTTTAAATGTATTTTTAAAATTAATTGAGGAGCAACAGCAAACGGCGCCTCTCAGACACTCGACCTTCCAATGTTCATGTCCCTTGAGCAAAACACTTCGATCTAAAGCCTACAGATAAACATTTCTATCTCCTCCCTTTTGCGAACGTTAATTTTTATCGCCGTCTCCTATTTACAAAGACAATTTGTTTTCAATGAAAATAACACATTAAGAAGCTTTATAAAAGACATAATAACCACATTTAAACAGTTCAATTGCCAAAACGACTCTAAAGGAATTTTAATGTGCCCCTCAAAACAAGATGAAAGTAAAAGTCCGCCATCTTGCGGTAAACAATGGTATTAAAATGGCCCGCACTCTTTATTAGAGTAGGCACTCGAGCAAACAGACCATTTGTGATAATCCTCTTGTCCTATATTAAGCAATAGTAGACTTAGGTAGTGATCCTTCAGACTGGTAACGTTGAAAACGCTACAACGATTGCGTTTATGACGCTGTGGTTTGATACTGCGATTATTTGCTAT
>DWEE01000111.1:0-22351 GCA_018245755.1 Parelbella macleannani | reverse complement strand
TTGTAAATAACGCCTGTTATTGTGCTTAGTTCTGAACATAATTCAATTTATACGTCGGCAAGCGCCTTAGAAAGTACCATAGCAAACAGATATGTTGTGTGTTTGCATATTTTACAAGCATATTTTGTGTTTGCATTCCACCTTGCTATTAAAACTGTATTCTTCCTGTTTTATCATAGTCGAATGCAATGAGCTGAGAATGGATAATGACGACAGCGATAATGATGGGCGAAACGGATGGAAAATATAAAATCATTACTCTAGTTATCTAATCTATAACTATCATTTGTCATTAAAAGTGAGCGTGCGAATTTTGGCGACGTACAGCCTGCCGCACGACCTGACTTATAATGTTTATTTGTCAATTATTTAAATGTAGGTCACAAAGGTCACAAATAAATAAAAAAAGGGCAGATTTAATGCCTAATGATTTTCGCCACCAGACGACATGTAGAGCAAGGTCACGTTACAAACGCTTCGTGGTCATTACATATATGAACACACCTGTTGTCTATGTTTCATATATGTATAATGGATATACACAAATACTTTTTGTTTCATTATGATGGCGTAAGGGATTACGAAATATGTTTTATTGTACGTCATACGTTCAGTTGTTCCACAATGACAACCAATTGTATTCGTGACTGTACAATTTGGAATGGACTGTAATGACTACCAGAGCACAAGTATGGCAATGGATAAAACATAATATCTCTGTCAATAGACTATTACGTGTTTTATATGTAATTTGTACGATCAAATCCTCATTCTAGAACGATATAACACCTAGGCAAATGATTGTTTATTGCATTGTATGTCATCTTTTTACTGAATAATCCTTCTAGTGATTATTCATCATGACTGCTCAGGTCACGTTGTGGGCTGGGTATCCATTAAACATAAATATTTGAGCCATTAACATCAGTTTTCTTCTGTCTGGCTGTAAAATGATTTCCATTCGTTTAAACTCTTTACTACTACTTACATTACTGTGACACGGACATAATAAAGAGGTAACGAACAATGACCTTAATGCCTTCAATTTCCTGTCTTACATGTATTGTCACTCACCCCTTGTTATTATTAATTTGATTACTTGCATTGATTTATAAACGGAACGTAAGTGGTGTTAATTGAAATATCCGTAACGAGTACAAAAAATAGACATCAATTTATGTCATAGGTATTTATATATATTTATTTTAGAATTATTGAAACTAAGATGATTAGTCGCCTACCCCAACTTCTCATCATCGCCTGGATTGACTGGTAGAAAATGCCACTTGGCATTAAATCCACCCTTTGTTACCAACAATAAGGAATAAAATAAATACATAGAAAAATGTGATAAATTCCTCGTGTTCCCTAACACCACCTTTACAAGTACAAAACAGGGAACATTAGTCAGATATGATCACGTTTCAATTTCTTTTAATGTAAATAGAAATACAAGAATCTAGTCGACATTCACTAGGGGAGTGAAGAATTTACAACGGGATAGACATGGCACTTTCGTTGAAACAAAACGTGTGTTAATTAACCCTTTTTGCAGATTAGATATAACACTGGAGAATGGATGTAAGGTTTACAGGTTCCATGCCTCTTCTAAGTACAAACTAACATAGCGCCGCAGATCTCACAATTTACTCACTATATTCTGACCTCCTTACAAAAACAACACAGCGAAACGATAGTTTGAGAAAAAGGCTTATAAAATGTATCCTTCTTGTCGAACTTTTATAAAAGCGTAATAATTTGCATTTTAATGAGTCAGTAATTTTTTCACCGTGTGTTCGGTCAAGGTCAGACATTAAAAGCCTAGTAAGTTGTCGTAATAGATAAAGCTGATTCTAAAAATCTCAGCGGAACGTTTTTTCCTAGGCCTTTAGCTTAATATATTCATAAACCTGATTCAAAGTCAAACGAGTTGAGACATGTTGCCTTACAATCTTCCATTAAGTTCCATGTTCAAATTGATCTACTACGTTAGTTGTACAAATCATAAATTAAACACATTTAAACGAGTTTTACCACGATTAAAACAATTTCGTGTTTATGGCGCACTTATAGGAGAACTTAAATTGGATGACAAATGAACAAATGAAAATGAACAAATAGAAATTGACATATAAGAACAAACAGCTGTTCTTTCAGTAAACTGTCATTTGAATACTTGGACAAACCGCAATTATTTTAGCAAAGAACGAATTACATACAGGTAATCAAGAATTTAATAGTTTGTTTACGAACTCGGAATCCATTCGAGACGCGATAGTTTCACATGGTCAGATTACACTAGATGCATAATAAAAATACGAGAGACTCCGATAGAATAATAATACGATCTAATCTAAAACCAAATATGTATATGTAAAGGAGTGAAAGTTATATAGTCTAGTGTTGTTTTCTGTGATTCCAATACATATGGAATATTCGAATAACTTCACGCCTGGAATGCCCTAAGAAGTAGGCAGAAAAGAATATGATAATTAAAATAAGATTTTATACAAAAGCTAGTCATATAAATACGACTACTACAATTTTTACATAAATACAGAAGTGTTTCTTTGACAGATGTTTTTATTATTTCTGACTTTAAAACTATATTGTGATTAGAAATATAACAGCAAGTATTGCAATTTCCCAGCCTCCGACAGCTCTATCCATTCCTAACTCTACCTGAAACATTACAGGTGTTAACTACCAGCGTTGAGTACATCACGCAAACAGCACAAGACCGATAGGGACAATGTTCTAATTAAGGATATATAGAGAGGTCAGGGAACAGGCCTCTCTATTTTCGGAGTAATTATTCAGCTATATTTAATGAAACGGTTCAATTTCATACGTTTGATTCGCTGGAAGCCCTTGATATATTTTCACAGGCTATATATATAGCTTAGCGTTTGTTTTAGAGTATTAAATATACTTGCGTGATACAGAATCCCCGAGGCCACATCCCCGTAACAGGTAGAGTCTAACTTTCTTGCTTGCAGTTGGTTGTAATTTCCGTGTAATTTATTTTCGTTTTTTTCATTATTCTATTATCTATATAATTTAACATTATTTAAATAATTTTATTGTAATCAGAAATACATATATTAGTTTTCACCGTGATACTAATTGAATAAAAACAAAACACAATGATATTATTAAAAAATATATATTTTATAATCACGTTTTATTGCTCATCTGAGCAAAGTAGAACACACACAGGCTGCTAACAAATATCCAATCATATTGGAAGCAATATATTTGTTTAAGGCTTAGACAGGTGTAGCCTCCACTTAAACAAAAGCCGAACGGCAGTAAACGCATCGTTTTATTTCTATAAATACTCTCTTTTGAACTTCCGCCCTTAAATGATCCGTTTCACCCCCAATCAGCCCCAATCTAATCAGACTGATTAATTCCGTAGATAAGGGTTGACCACGATGTAAAATGGTTTATGGGCCCCGATACATCGGAAGATAATGTTTCAATTCGACGATCAGTTTTGTATATATTAGTTCTGGGCGCCGTCTAGGACGATTGATTTATTAATTTCTCTTTTACAATTACATATTACTATTGTATTCATATTTTAATATATTTTTCTGTCACCGACAATATTGTTTTATATTTCAAACTCCTGCACCAGATCTTGGGTTCAAATCCCGCTTAATACGAGCACCTATTACACCTCAATATAGCCACATTTTTATCATTACATTACCTTTAGCATTACCCTTCTTCACCCGAGCGACGTCCGTTCCTCTTTGACCCGTGTATTACATGCCGTTGGCACACACCAACACACCCTCTTAAACAAGTGAATGATTTCGCTTACTGCGATTTTAAGAAAGGATTTTATATAAACATTTTCTAGACTTTTATTTTACTTTTTAAAACGATCAGACAGACAGACAAACAAATTTATACAATACACGCGTATAAAAATTCGAATCAGCGGAAACAACCCTTGTTTACAGATAATGACTCTCGATTTAATAATTTTTTGTAGATATGTTGTTCAGGAATGGGTGTCGCACTAATAAAAACTGTCTTTGAGAGGTTAATTAAGTAATCAAAGAACAAATTGGAGAATCAAACTGGATGTCGTGAGCTATGGAATAATAATAATATCCTAATATCTTAGGCCAATTCTCACACGACCCTTTGCTCCTAGACTAGACTGAGCTTGTGTCTGTCACCCTGAGAAGTGCATACGTATATGTATATGCCTGTCATCCCTGGCCTACGTGCACACAAATACCTAAGAATACGTGATAATCGTCTTCGATTATGGTGCCAGTGATGCGATTAAAATTAGCAAAACAATGTTAATAATAGGTACTTAACGTCGAAAAATATGCAGCGCAACCTGATTAGAGGCGTTTTGGACTTTTGTTTCTTTAAAAAATGTTGAATTATTCGGTCATGCTTCGTCAAAAGCAGATTTAGAAAGTCGCACGGTTACTTAATAAGAAATTATAATAAATCATCGATAATAATTTTAAAATTAGCAATTCTTTAATTATAAAAAAATCCGTCTCTATGAATTTAATTACATAATTTGAGGTCACATTGGGGGAATCCACTTGGACAATGAGATGATAATTGGCACTCATTGATCACTGCCTACTTCACGAAGGACCTGGCGTGATAGTAAAATACATTGTTTATTTTTTTTTTATATAATATTTGACTTTTTAGCCACTTTACTTAAAATTATTGGACCGAAATAATCAATATTCAATGTCAATTAGGTAAGTTACATTTAAAGTCATTAAATATTATAATGTAATTTAATGTACATATGTATATGACCATTGATTATGCAACTGCTTATATTTCGTAACAGAACTCGTTTGTATGCTGTGTAATTGTAAGCTTACTGAGACAATATGCTAGCAAACTAACCGGTTTATAGAAGCTTATAATAACGATTTCTATGCAATAAAATCTCGTTTTTTCTTTAAGGACTTTAAGCGACACAAATCAGTTAATAAATCCAGTTTCACTTGTCTGTATTCATAGTGTACATACACACTCACACACAGCTACAGTACAGTCCAGAATTTGGCGTTAGTCGATATAAAATGACTGGCCATTTTTACTCTTGTCGTTCGCAACTCATACACTGGAGGTCCTATGCTAGGGTCACTGAATTTGTGTCGGTCAGCAACTCGCATTAGTACTAAACAATGTACTTGTACATACATTTTTAACTACATACTACGTGTATACACATCTATAACTAGGTTAAACAGAGTGGGCACAATGGCCAGAGGCATTATCTACTGGTCTACCCACTTTTCATACCAATAACTGATAACAACATTTCTCAATGAGACAATTTGAAGTGTTGGCAAAAGTTGTAACGGAAATCTTATTTTTTACGCTAGCCCGAAACATGGCAATAGTCTACCGCGCACCGTGTTTCTCTTTGTCTGTCCCTAGTGGGACAATATATAGTAGGTACCTACTGTAGAAATATTCCAAATCTGGAGGTTCATCGAAAATTACCATTATTATTATTATTATATCACCAAGACAGGTCCCTTACGGAGTAAGCGGAGACCATAGAGTGCGATTACTTCTATTCATAGACCTGACATGATTCTTCTACATTCGTCCCTCTCTTCATACATTAAAAATTACCTTCATTAAAAAAAGCCCAATTATACTCACTGGAAACATCTATTGAAAAAATATATATTATCTCGATATGTAAATATTAAGTATTGAGACTGGTATTTAATTGAGATTGTTGCTTCTCGCGGCGCGCGTTACGTAACGTCGCGTCGGCGCGTAACACGTGGCGCCATTAGCGTATAAAACTAACCAACCGATCGGTCACAAAGCTGGCTGTTCACAAACTACATACCCTCAAGCGGCTGTCTACATACAATGCACGATTGTTATTTAGTATCAATTTCAGTGTTAATGCAATGGTGTTTTATTACTATTACGATATCATCATGTCTAGTCCTAAAGGGCTTACCGGCGGGCTTTACCGGGAAGGCAGAGAGCACCGAGTTTCAAACCTATACCTATATGTAAAAATGCAATATTGTAACGAATAGCCTCAAACGACTATATAGGTACACTGGACTATTGCTATTTAGTACGTTTTTTAACGTTAACGGAATGATGTTTTAACGTAACGGAACGGAATGTGCATGCAGAATGGGAGAGTAAAATTCACACCACTAAGCTATATTACTACTGACAAATGAATACAGCTCAATTAAATGTAAACTTACAAAAACAAAACACTACGATACAAATTGCTTAGGTATCTGTTAAAGCTTCCTACATTAAGGTAATGAAGGAGATCCCTATCAGGTAAGATACTTCTATTGTTTGTTTATTTGTTTACTGTTAATTAACACGATTAAAAAAAAAAACATTTACATTAATTAACACAATTATATATACAAAACAGTATCAAAAATGCCATACATTAATCATTAAAATACAAATTAATAATAGATTTATTCCTTTCCTCCATTTGTCGGCAAATAAGTCAGGATGCGCTTAAACAAGCGCGTTCAGACGGGACGATATATATACGAGGTATGGGGGAGTTACGGTGTGCAACTGTCCGGCTGAGAGGAACATTGAGCAATTTGTGTTTCCTACGACGAAGGTAGTTATGAGAATTGAAATGTAGTTACGAAAATTGGGCCAACTCATTATGAAGGTCGGGAGCATCGGGCATACCTCGAAAGACTTCACAAACCATGACCAATTGATCATTCGCTCTCCGGGTTTTCAAAGAATTAAAGTTGAGGCATCCCAGGAGACATACTGTTGGATACATAGAACAATAGTAGTCAAATTTGCGTTTATAAATTGCCCTAAGAAATGTTTTTAGAACTTTTTCTAGTAGTAGCTCATAAGTAGACTTATAAGGATTCCATATACTAGCGCTTGCTTCCAACCTACTGCGAACTAATATACTACATATATAAAAGACGCGCAACGTGTTCAGTCTTAAAATCATGAGCATTTCTTAACACGAAGTCTAACCTCTTGAAGGACTCCTTTACTGTAGTTATGATGTGCTGATGAAATGTAAACTTTTGTTCAAAAATTTCGCCGAGGTCTTTTGTTATTGTCATTCTAGTCATCACATTATTACCAATTTTATAATTTTATATAATTGGGTACCGCTTTTTAACAAAACTCATCACAAAACATTTAGAGCTGTTTAATTTCATTATGTTTACAATACTCGGTGTCAAGCAAGCAATACTCAGTGTCAAGCAGTCCGCATCTGAACGTATCTCAACGTAAAGCTTAAGACCATCGGCGTACAGAAGACACTCTGCTTTCTTAAGAATCGTCAAGAGCTCGTTAACCATCAGAAGGTATAGCAATTATCATTCTTGCAGTGTCCTGTGTTTTTATAATGTACAATAAAGCGTTTTGTATTGTATTGTAGAACAACAATATTCAAAATAAAATCGGTCAGCGAGTGGCAACCGTAAGACCGTTCATAATTCTGTTCGAACTAACCCGTTAGCATACTTCCTACTGTGAACGTTTTACGATATTGCCGAACAACTTGCATCACGGATTAAATATTACCGATGATTATTATCTATTAACTTCACTGGCGAATATATTACATTGGCAACAGTTCTTATAACGAACACAAAAAATATTACTTCATAAATCAGTTTACACCTATTGAAACAAATATGTAGACATGTGTATGTACAATTTGATACTATTGACGTCTGTCAATTGATATTGTAATTGGTAATTATTTAAATGTCTATTAACTAATACAGATATATAAATTGATACAAATATCTATCAGATACAAGACTCATTACGACTCTAATCGCTGTCAGCAAGAGCTGGATCGTTGCCATTAGGCCATTTGCTTCAGATTGTATGGTTACAATTTTTATTATTCTGTTAGGACATTTTTATTTATTTTGAGATAGCGATAGATGAAGCGATAGTACTATTTTCTTCCCATAACCTGCCAAATGTACAACACGTACAGGTATTCCAGCTATGTACTGGTAGGTACTGCACATTGGAATGCGTTTACAATCGCTTACTGTGGGAACTAAACCAACGGGGCTGGCAGCTGGCGGTCTGTAGTTGAATAGTTAGTCGAATAATTATTAATACCTCTCCATACGGTAGCAGAACTACGAATTAATTTATCTGTTTAGGACATTACGTACAGGCCAGTTCATAATGATAAGATACAAGGACGTTTACAGTTCTATCATTGGTTCTATCATAAAAAGGTAAATAAACGTCAGTATACATGCACAGTGTTTGTATGCTTCAGATCTGAGCATTTTATTTTGTTTATGTGAAAAGAGTGGGAAACACGTAGATACACTGCAGTTACAATTGACGACCACTGCCGGCCAAAGACATCTCCGGCCAACATCGAACAGAACTGCACGAGTGTAAGCATTAATATTAGTTTATTTAAATAATATAACTTGTTGATAAGTCTATTATTTCATAGTTATTGGTACCAGGACTGCAAGAATATCACTGTTCAAAACATCAGTTCGGTTAATATGAATGCAGTTTGCAGGCGTGTTCAATGTTGGCCACAGAGACTACCCTGGACATAAGATTGTCCTGTACTTGTTATTGTGAAGACCGACGGAACCTATGCCGAAAGCTTGAATAGAGAACAAGTTATGGAGGTGTACGTAAAATTGTCTTGCCCATAATTTATCCATATTTTACTTTCCCTCTCCTGTACAAGTACTACATTATACATAAGATAATAATAGTTCAGCCGGACGCTCGTAGTCGCGAGACGGTTGTTGACCAGAAACGATCTGTATCTGTATAAGCAACGTCATCCGCGGTCAACATTTGAATCTATGACCGCTAGTAGCAAATATTTAGGCACTTATGAGTTCCTTTTAGGTTCATCTTAAAAATCATCAAAACTGTATAACGCGTGTGAATACGTCACGGTCATCGTCATCGGCCTGCCTCAGTCCACTGCTGGACATAGCCCTCCCCTAAAATCCGCGATGCACCCTGTTCTATTATAACATGGTACGTACATAACATTAACATAATTCTCACTCTGAGAGTCCCAATGAATGCAACGATAAAAATTAAAGATGATTACTGCAGAAGAACAATTTTTGTAACCTCTAAAAGTTCGATCTAATTCACTTCGCTACAGATCTTAGTGATTGGACACAACGTATCGAACAGCGCACTGGCGTATGGTGCAACAAGTATTGCAGTACGTACGAGTATAACGTGGACACGTGTAGCATTGCGCCACACTAATAAACGCGTAAAACATAAAATCGCTCGCAATCAGAGCAACACTCGAACAAAGACAAGGTTGAGAAAGGTATTCATGGGTGACATAACAGCCGATAGCGGCACTTATAGCTCATTATATTACACTTGGAGAGTTATGTAAATAATTGCTCGTAAAGCGTCTATTAGTGTACGTTAAAACAATAAGTATATCTTTCTAACCTAGATTTTGTTAACGAAATTTTCTAGTAGTGACTAGGAGTCTGACTCTGTGCCCGGTCTATGGCAAAAGGCTCACCGTCTATTCCATTGTGGAACTTAAACGTATCGTATGTATGTGCTCTCTACCTACCCCGTAAGGGACCTGGCGTGAAGATATGTACGTGTATTTACATACACACATAATGTACGAACATACTCTTTACGTCTCAATATACATACAGGAAAATGTAGGGAATAATATACTAATATGTTAACAGCTCGCCAATCAATGCATTATTTCCATAACACGTATGAACAAAACTGTTTATATGTGTTGTTAAGAAAGCTTAACATTTGGATTCAATTCAAAAAATCTGCACAGCAACTATTTGCAACGATCATACCCAACCTTTAACGCACCAGTTACACAGATTCGGTTATCAACCAATACTAAATCTGATCAATGACCTTTTGAATTATTTTATACTAGTGGCCGAGTAGCGATCGAAATTCGATCGTAAATCATAAAAAATCAGTTTGAGCGTTGTCTCGGTTCTGATGTCAAAGACTACGCTTATCTGTGGAAATCATTCCTCCGTGCTACTTATTGACAACAACTTATTTAATTCAATTTAAGGTATTTGTAATACATATTACACATACATTTTATTTCATATTCTCCAATCCTTCTCTATATATACTATAAGTGTGCCAAATTTCGTACTCCTCCGTCCGCGCAATTTTCGTAAAAAGGGGGCAAAGTTTTTGCTTCACGTATTAATACATAGATTCATTATCATCATCATCATCAGCCTATCTTAGTCCACTGCTGGACATAGGCCTCCCCCAATGATCGCCATCATAAGGGGGATTTTGCCCCTAATCTCCACGCTGGACATGCGGGTTGGAGATCGCAGGGCACGGGTTGTTCAATGGTTATTTTGTTAGAGTATTAAATTAAGTTGTACATTTTAATTACAGGTAGATTTAAGTTAAATATGAATTAAAATTACATGGACAATTATTAATGTTTCAATTACGTATATGAACATTTCAACTATGTGTATGAAAATATCAATTAAATCTATATTTAATTGACGTGTCAAATTAAACAAGAATATTCAATTGATATAACAATAGTCCCTCCATATTTCTTTGAATACAGTTCAATCGTCAAAAATACAGATGTGTACAATTGCTCAACAAGTCCGTTAAATAGTAGATACAACAGTTGTATATAGACGCGAGATTATGTAAGAATATTTACAATTTTGTAATCACTGAGAGTAACCAATACTGAATTGATGAGTCACTCCGTCATCGGATTTCAAATTGCGTCATACTAAGTTGGACAACGAGAAGTGTAATTTTAGTTTCTAAGTTGCCTTATAATTCCTTTTATTGCAAGATAATAGGCATCGTACATGCGCACACCATTCAAATCGAATACAAAATATATAAATAAATGTTTTTAAAACTTATTCCATGAAGAATATAACAATTATTATAACCTGTCCTCGGGCAATTAAAAAGAAAAGTGAGAAGAGGTATTTATTTCCGTGATTTATTAAAATTTCATTACAAAGGTATTCTTCCCGTTTCCTTTGTTCTTCGTTTTTTGACAGTGATCACTAGTTTAAACGATCAGTTACGCAGATCCTACTATTGTCATTGCATTGCGCTGGATTAACAAATCAGACATTATTATAAATTACTTACACATGTGTCGTTCACATCATTCATTAATTCCATTATAAAAACTACTTTATATACCTACTTCCATTAAGTTTGCTTTACTTTTACTTTGTTCTAATGGGCGTAGTAACTACATATAACCCCCAATATGTATTCGTTACTGCATTTCACAAACTAATTAGGTTATTTTATTATTAAATCTGGCTATATTTGATTGAATTGGCTATATTTGATATTATACGTGTACTCAGCGACAGCCTAGTATTTTGATTTCGGCCTACTCCGAGGTCCGAGATTCAAATAGGTAGTCATTTCTGATATTACGTAATTCAATGCGGTTATAAGATTAACATCAGCTGCTACGGTAGTGATGGAAAGTTTAAATAAACCGACCTACTTTAGATTTATTAACAATGTTTTCTAAAGTAATCTTTCAATACCAGAAAAGATAAATGTTCAAAAGTGAAACCATAAATCGTGTTATTTTTTTTTTAATTTAGGGAATGAAAAAGTTACAATTAAAGCGTTGGCGCAATGCCACTTTCAAATTTAAAATCTTGTTCTGCCTCTTACTAACAATAACCCTCGCTACCGCCTTGAATTGTTTTACGAATGAAGGCATCAGTGCAGATCTGGTGCCGATGTATCTGATCGTGAGATGCACCAATTACTGTAAATACCAAACACTATTAGAAATACGTCAGGTACATGTAATAGATGCTGCAATTCTATTTAAAGACATGATAATAGTTAGATACCGGAGATACCGTTTGCCTATATTTTCAAATCAGACGCAATTATCTTTGAAGGTCTATTTTTCCATCGCAAAAATCTAGGCGTTCCATTAAAATATCTATAACAAAAATAGTTGTCATGAGATATTCAAAAGTATTGTTTAGAGAGAATTGTGACACAGAATAATAAATAGTACACATTTTGGTGTTAAAAATAATGTCTAATAAAAGTTTATACCCTATTTTTTCTCAAATACTTTCGCTACGTACAAGTCGTTATTGGGTTTAAAGCTTTAAAGACATATGTGTACCTGATAAATAAAATAAATATTTATAATAAAACGTAACATCACGCCTGTAATCCCCGATGGGGTAGGCAGAGGAGTGTAGTACACTCCCACGATTCACCAGTTACGTTTAGTCCCATGGAATAGCTGGTGAGCCTATTGTCATACACCGGGCACAATTCCAGACTCCGAATCACTACTACAGATTCTAAATTAGAAAAATTTAACAGCACTCGACCCGGGATTATAACCCAGGACCACCCAGTGGTTAGCAGTCGCGTTTGCAACCACTCGACCAACGAGGCAGTCATTTACAAATATAAAATATAATAAGCTTATATGTACTTGAAAATTTATTATTTTCTCCTTCCACTCTCGTTTATAGTTTATATTAAGTAGGTACCTAATGACTGGTCTAAGTACAGTTTACTAGGCTCGTAACAGTTTCAACAATTGTGGTATAAAAACAACCTTTATTACTTTGAAACATTAGATAAACTTTGAAATGTTTGAGCTCTATTTCACAAATTACATGTTACGTCGAATACATTATAATCACAACTTTCATAACATATTATGCTGTACTTTTGCACCTTTTTAATCTTCAATCAACATTATAACTTAGATTGGGTACACTTGTTTTGTGAAAGTAAGTAATCTGTATTTTTATTGATCTTACAACTACTAACATACTTTTTACATTAAAGTCCAAATGACACTGCCATCTCAATATTGTACTTGTTAGGGGTCTATACAAAAACAACTAAGAATTCCGAGGTAAGTAGGTAAAAGAAAACCAAACGAAAACATTTCTAATACATTTATTTATCAGCCTCAACATATATAATTGTAAACGATATTCATTCACAATTATGTGTACATTAAAAACAAAAGCATTCAAAAGAGATAAACAATACAATAATAACAGAACATTCATGAATGACGTTAAATGGAGAGGGACCGCGCGCTATTGACGACGCCATGCCGCCAGTACCTACATCCACGAGACATCGCGGAAAACATATGTACATCCACGGTACATCGAGACAAGCATATACAAATCACATCACAACCATACAACGTGAGCGAACAGCACCAAGATTTTTAACAAAATTTCGTAAAATATATACACTACGAATACTAAATGATCACATGTAAAACTTAGCCTATAAGGTACTGGTGTGCGCCCTTACGAGCTGTTTGAATTTAGTGCCAGCCGTGGTGTTCCTCCTCTTTCTTAAAGTATATGGGTACATGCACCTTCACGGGGTAGGGCACCTCCTTAACGAGAGGAACTGGTACTTCTTTGTACACAGGGTAAGGCTTGTCGATAGGTACTTTCACTTCATAAGGAATCTTCTTCTCAACGGTGTAGGGGATCTTCTTGTACACATCGTAGGGCTTGGGCACTGGTACCTTAATGTGGACAGGGTAAGGCTTCTCAACCTCAACCTTGTAAGGCCTGTCGACTGGGACCTTGACTTCGTAGGGAACGGGTTTGTGAACGGTCACGGGGTAAGGCTTCTCAACGGGCACTGGGTATGGTTTGTTAACGTACACGTGGTATGGCTTGTCGACGGGGACTTTCACTTCATAAGGTACCTTCTTGATCACTTCGTAGGGCTGAGGAACTTTGACTTCATATTTGACGGGAACTGGGACTTTCTTTTCTACAGTGTAGGGCTGGGGAACCGGAACCTTGACTTCGTAAGGCACCTTCTTTTCGACGGTGTAAGGAGTGGGTACTTTCACTTTGACTTCATATGGCTTGTCGACGGGAACCTTGACTTCATATGGGACCTTCTTTTCAACGGTGTAAGGTTCAGGAACGTAGACGGGGTATTTGACGTACTCCTTAACAGTGACGGGCACTTTCTTCTCAACGGTGTAGGGTTGGGGAACGGGTACCTTCACTTCATAAGGGACTTTCTTTTCAACAGTGTATGGAACGTGTTTCTCAACGGTGTACGGCACTGGAATCTTTTTTACTACCTCAATAGTCTTGACGTGCTCGTGATGATGATGATCATCAGAAATGGGCTTCCATGAATCATGGGAAACACCACCGAATTCAGCGCCACCGTGTCCACCATAGCTGAAACCCTCATGACCTCCATAGTCGCCGCCGCCTCCACCAAGGCTCAGGCCTTCGTGACCACCAAAGCTATGGCCTTCCTCGCTGCCACCGTAACCTTGTCCATGGCCTCCGTCGCCACCAAAATCGTGACCTCCATAAGATGCGGTGTCATAAATCCCTCTCTTCTCCTGTTTCTTGTCTTCGGCTGCCGCTTGTTTTGGTGCGCCTTTCTCCTCACTGGCAAAGGCCACCACGGCCAAAGAGGCTACCAAAACAACCTGCGGACAAGAGGAACTCATGAATAGTGGATCACAAATATTAAGCGCCTTTCACTAAGATCTAGTTTCAAACCAAATAAAATTGTAACGGAATTGAAAGGGAAGAAATGATTTCTTAATTGCATCGTATCTAAAATTACAATTATATATTTGATTTATGCAAATGTTTGCCAACAAGAAACGGAAGTGTGATATGTGATTATTCTCTTACAAATAGATATTCGTATAGCAATTAGTTACTCTACAATGTCCCGTATACTATCAAATGTCCAGTTGAGTATTAATTGACCCAATATATCCAGATCTAGTATTATTTTGAATAAGCATTTATTGTTGCCGACAAGTGGGTACACCTGCAAACATGTTCACTTTCCCGTGCGTTAACTATTCACGTTCTCTGTACAGTTACTGGAGACAATTACTATATGGTTACGTAAAGGTGTCTTTCCTCCAATTCCACCAAGAACGTGTATTAAGTAAATTTCACTGCACGGCCTGTTGTTCTACTCATAAGCTGTATTATTTTTTCATATTGCTAGTGTAGTGTAGAATTTACCCCTGCAGCCCACCGACCTGGATATCTAACTAAAAGTAGAATAGGTCGTCGTTTAATTACACAAGTACATTAAGTTTTAATTAAGTGAAATTATATCAAAACCCAATCTTTTGTTTGGGTCTGATTTCAAAAATATAGCTATATAGCTCGTAATCGCTATGCCGCATATGCGGAAAACGTCTTTTAATCGGACGACTCCTACGCGATCAAATTACATATTTACCGGCTCAATTCACGTTTGTTCAGTCATGATAGGCTCACCAGTTTCAGACCATCTTATGAATCTTACCAATCGCAGCGAGTCACAATATGATCAGTTATTCATACTCACGGAACGTGTAAAACTAAACTCTTACAGTACTGGAAGCAAAATAAGACAGCATGCAAACGAAATCAGTAGCAGTAACGAGGTAAACAAGTTACTTCCGCTCATTAACTCCGCAACAAGCAATACTGCCGCCGCACACACTATTATTACAACATAACAGACAAATTAATTTAAATTACTTCATAAATCCCCTGTGCACATTACATCTACTATCTGTTATGCGTTGAAACGTTCGAGGTTATTACGACAACTGGTTAAGGAAAGGCGCTGGTTGCAAAATGCTCTCGTTTAGCTGATATGATCTCTATTTGAACGGTAGAGTCGATTTTTTAATGCTTTTATTGTTGGCTGAATATTTAAATTATGCAGAGCATGTGACAACTTGTAGGCACCAATGTAGCGGACACTTAAGCTCTACATAACTGTGGTTTGTACCATAAAGATTCAATGCGAGACACGCATATATGTTCGCTATTTTTAATATACTTAAATGTATCGCAAAGAGGAAAATCTTTGGCAACTGCTCTGTGGTCGCACGCGTCCAGGCCATAATAAGCACTTGCCACCGTTGGGTTGCCAGTAAAGCCACGATGTATTATAAGAATATAATCCTAATAGTCTTTCATAACAAACAATTACAATTTGATACGATTTTTTTCTCTTTTCAAAACAATGCGCAAGATGATTGCCCCAACACACGCTATTGTATTTGTAACAGTTTAATTAACCCAGATATTAAACCATGTGCATATAACACAACTCACTGGCGACCACCTCTTTTCAGAACACACATATCTTTATTCAGTTATGATTGCAAATAAATATTTTATTACTTTATTAACGCGAACGTAAACGTAAATGTTACGCTTTTTTTAGATCTCGACGATTTGTTGTAATTAAATTGAACTCGTTTTGAGTAGTTTTTAATTGTACGACGTAATATTATCAGTTAAATTTACATATTTATTTAAAGCAAATTATAACTAAATGTTATACAATGTTTTTATTAACACTTTATTAAATTAAATAATATTTTCAAATGTGTTATAAATACAGCTTAAAATAAAATATCATTAATTTAAAATATGCAGACATTTCATTTCATGATTAGTATTATTACGTCACTGCAACTAATTATACTCACACTATTATGATTACATAATGAGATACGCGTACATGGAAACTTTTAAAAGGAATTCATCTCTAACTTAATAACGATACACGCGATGTAAATAGAAAAAATATAAAGAAACTGATACATTAGAACATCCTACGGCGCAGTGAAAGTAAATCGAGCGAGATCCGCGCCAGGAAGCCCATCAGCTCGGCTAGTGACATTGCTCGAGCGATGCTTCCGGACACTAGAGAGCTGTTTACACGCGTGTGTCATTTACCTCTCTGTGTTTAATGTCACCTCTCTGACTACGCGGTTTACTTCTTCAGATATAGCGTACGCGTATGAAGAGAGCAATGCAAATATAATGAAGAAAGTGATGAATACAGTATCCAGAAGCAGAATAGGTCTGTAAGGATGGAGATATGTATTTTGCACTCGGTGCTCTTTGCCTATATTTTTATAATAATATTTCCGTCTAAGTCAGTATGAATGCCTAGACGGCTTATTACTATAACCAAGAAAGTGAAAAGAGCGTTAAGCAAGCAAGTAAGATTGGGTTAAACAAATGACTGATGACAAATATATGTCATTACAGTCTAACAATAATTGTCATTCCGGGATGTTTGATACTTCTGGTTGAAAGCGAATAGTATTGAAACAATACCTACCAAAGTCAATGCCATCTTAAATTTCGAATAGTGTAACGGACAGTGCATACGTGTCTTAAGCTTTTTAAAATTCTAAACGCTAAAGCCAAGATGTTTCTCTGTTACGAAATTGTATAGGTCGTGTGATCCTAAAGTTGAATTGAGAATTAAGTATGAGAAAGTAGGATATCTCCCATAAATTACAATAAGATTGTTACACCATCGTTACCGGAAGGAAACTTTACATTAATCTTACATTATGTTAATAAAATATATCATATGTTAATAAGGATATTCGTATTTTATATTATAATAATTGAATGGAAATTTTGCACTTACGCATATGGATGTATCGCGATCTTTTAACTATGCGATTAATATTAAATTACTTTCGTAATATAATTGGAAATTGAGTGTACAAAAGCATTCACAAACAAGCATAGTTATAGATCAGATAAGGAAGTAGATTTTTTAAAAGGAACCCTAAATTTACCCGCGATTTTAAGAAATAAATGCATACAAAAGCTTTGTTGGTAACAAATGTGTTCAATTTAAAATTGTATAAAAAAACACAAAACCGCGAATAAGACATTAAAATATAAAATTGATTCTACTACATTAATATGTACATTAATTGTTAGTTTTTAATATTGTTATTTGACTCTATTACAATTATTTGATAAACCTAGCTTATTACCTCGATTCGAAACAATCTATCGATCATTACATTCGTTACACAATAAGCGATTATTACAGTACCATCAATAACACATTACAAACGTTACATTACAGCAACTGAAGCGTGTCTATCAAAGCCGTTACCCTGCCCAGCGGTGCTCAAACTTCGTTACAGTCACTAATTGTTGATTAACTGTTTACATCAAAACAACTCCATTCGCCTATATCATAACGCGTACTAACTATATGCAACCGGCTTCTCACTAGACTGGTCAATTATATCTGCTAATGCTATCATTCATAAATATAAGAATATATTTATGTCAAACAAAATTATTACTATATCAGCACGCCAGGTTCGTTACGGGGTAGCTAGAGGCAAGGAGTGTCAAATATTTCCTTACACACCTACCGTAGTTCCACTTTTCGTCTCCTTGGTCGATCAAAATGTTTGTTTTGATATAATAATGAACCGTTACATGTAATTTACTTAAATAGATGTCACGGATTACATTTACAATCTTGAAAATAATAGATTTGAGAAACATATTAGATCTAGTACCTAATTGTTGTGGATGTCGACATGTTGTAATTTAGTCTAGTGATTACACTGCAGTAATGCTTCTGACACGGGCCAACTAGTTGGTAATGGCTTAGAGAAGCATGCATGTTGCTGGCCCCATTTCGTACACTTTAATTACACGATATCTACGTTACTACGCGAAGCAATAAATGTTTCATGGAATAAATTGTAGTAAAACTAAACTTTACTTAGGAATAAGTTTAAATCAAAACTTCAAATGTTCACGCCGGTGGTTAACAGCAAATTTTTCTATATACTTTTTCTCCAAACTAATTGAAAAACTTATATCTTTTTGTTATGCGTAGGCAAAATATGTATATTGACATATTTTAATTATAGTCGGAAATATTATTCATTCGCTATTAAAATACCTAGTTATTTTGTACTCGTTCCTTTTTGTTGAAATTAATTACGTTTATTAATAGAGAGGTACTTTATGTTGAATAAATTTTTATTAATGTTATTGGCACACAATCATAACTGAGTATTTTTAGTTTAGTTTAATTATTGTTTTTTATTACAGAAAATGTAAAAGCTGACTATTATTAATTTTAAATTTAATATTTTTAAAGTGTAAAATTTGGATTTGCACTATATTTATTTCAAGTTATACTACGCAAACACTAATATGTACATGTAACCAAAATACACTAAAACGTACAATTTATATGCATAAAGTATGCAGAACAGTATATTTAAATCAATCTAATTTGTAGGCGCATAGAGTTACTTTGTTCCTATAATTTTTGTGCTTTCACGTTCGCTTTGAAAGTAGAAAGAAAATTACATTGCTACCTGTTGCCCCCGTTAGAAAATTAGTTAAATGTTGGTGTTATTGAGGAAACTACATTTCGCCGTTAACATCTTTGTTACGTGAACTACGTGTTAACTTTAATCGTGAGAACCGTTTATTATTCTTGGTTATTAAAACTTAGAAATTCTGCAAGAAAAATCTGAACAATTGTTGTTTGACATGTTTTGTAGAACTTATATAATAGATATATATTTTTGAAAGTAAAATTTATTTGTTTTTGTCGAAAGAGTGAATATTTTAATAATTCAAAATGTTACAATATAATTATTAAACATTGTTAGAAGGAATCACTATTTTCTTTTTGACTAATATCATTATATTATATTAAGCAATTGTCGGAATTTAATATTTTTAAAAACACATTTCACTGCTGAAACAATTGCATATAAGAATATAGAAAATAATCAATTATGATAATAAATTTAAAAAAAGGATTAGATATAAAAATAAATAGTTTAACAATTAATTTTTTCAATACATTATCAATCACGTAACGGCTTCAAATTAGTCTAAATATTTTGTCACTACTTTGATAATAAAAAGCGCGCAATATTTTAATTAAAACGCGTTCTGAATGAATATACAAAAATAAAATAACATTCAAATCAAATTTACGATGCATTCGGTAAAACAAAAAAAAAGGAATTAACCTGACCGGAAATGTGATAGTAGGTATATATTTTTACTCTTTCTAACACTGCACACTGCCACTTCACACTTTTTTCAACTCACCAAGTACTTCATGTTGCTGCGTGTCTTCGTTCGACGCCGAAGACCGGTTGTGTGGTGAGCCTTCCATCCACCATCATATATACCGTCCCTCCCACTTTTTGAATGGCTGAGACACAGTCAAAGAAGGGTGAACGCTTGGACCCGATAATTTTGTGTTAATTGTATTACATTTATAAATGCAAAAACTGGACTGATCTTCTTTACGCATCCTCCAAGTTTTTCAATTGTTATCGTATCGGATCGATTTATAAACGATTGCAACAGATCATCAATTCGATACAGTGATTCGAATGTCATTTGAATATTATCGGAACGGACGGCGGTTAGGCCAATGATATTAAGATGGATTATCTTGGTACGCACTTTGGTCATTATCGTTTTATGGACTGTTAATAAAAAACTATACAGAGATGAATCTCAGGAATTCGTCTGGCGACCGTGTAATTTGGTGGTTAATTGTTGTGTGAAATATCAATGACCATATAAACGTTTATCTCGTTCAAAAACATTTCTGTTGGTTTTGTATTATTGTGTAGGTAATATTAAATCGTTAATTCAGCCTAACAATAAAATAAATCCTATTTTTAGAAATAAACTATTCATACAGCTATTAGATATTCGCCTGGGCAAATGTCTAATAACTCACTATAGAAAAAATAATATATAGAAAATATAACTCACGTCAAAGTCACAACAATTACTTACCGTAGGAAATCTGAATTAAAAAATAAATTTGTCCCTTAAATTACAAATTGAATGACGACAAATACATTTAATATTTTTTTTGAAGAGTAGGTATATAATTTGTGCATGAAACATGCCAGCTCTACTAAACTTTTGAAAAAAGGTTCTATCTTCAAACGTTTAATAACTTATTCACCAGTTAACTGGGACAGCAGCAGACAGTTCTTTTTTTATTCTTTACTAAACTTCATACATTTAACACAAGCGATAATTAGATATTATATCATTGATGGCAATTACAGGTTCCATGATTCCTACGCAGTCTTGGCACAAGCCGAATGTAACTATCGTTTAATATTCGTGGCATTTTTCGTGACATCACAAATGGGCCATGAAGTTGAACAACGCCAGGCGCAGTATTTCTACTCACGGATTAAAAATTACCTCATGAATAAAAAAAAAAATGAAAAATGTGTTATTCATTAAACGACGTAACAAATGTTTTGAGACTTGTAATGCATTTAAGAACGTGCCAAATATTTTAGGATATCATCATATAATTTGCGACATGACATGAGTGATTGCAAGCGCGACTGCAAATCTAGAGGTCCTGGCTCGAATACTGTTTGGTTTTTCTTACTGGAAATTCCCAGTAATAGCTCGAAGTCTGGATTTGTGACCAGCATATGGCAATAGGCTCATCCCCTTTTTTCATGCTCGGACGTTAATACCAGAGACGAGATACAGGCGTGACGTCAAGTTTTTTTTGTTAAATATATGTATGTTGAGTGTATAGATCTCGTTGTCAATACTTCTAGAGCGTCTTTAAATGCCCGTCAATCGATTAAATCTGTGAAACAAAAAGCGACTACGTTTTCAATTTATCCTTTCTTTATTATAATTATTCGTTTCTTATTAAAATAATGTTTTAATGTAAGAGTTCATTCACCTATTGTTACGTTTAAAAGTCTCTTTCTTAAGCAGGAAGTGTTTAATGTCTAATGTCATTTAGACCAGTCCACCATAACTTGACAAATAATTAGAAAAATGTAAAAGCTTTAACACTCTGGAAATCATTACGTATTGTTTTTTTTTAATTTATTTTACAATTGAAAAGTAAACCGAAATAAACGTTCCAGATTAATTATGAAATTCGTATATTGCTCGTAACGCAAGGATGCCGCACATCAAGGTTGCCGTGTTCCTGACTGGTTATGATTGATAATATTTTAAAGCTTCGCTTTCATTAAACCCCGACTAAAATTGACTGTCTTGTTGATTGAGTGGTTGCAAGCGCGACTGCCGATCGGAAGATCCGGGGTTCAAATCCCAGGTGCTATTGGATTATTCTAAAGTAGCTTTTCTAGTAGAAATTTCTAGTAGTGGCTAGGAATCTGGATAAATGCCCCGTGTACAGCAATAGGGTCACCACCTATTCCATTGTGGGACGTAAACGTAACTGATAAGACCTGGGTATGTACTACATTCCTTTGTCCACGTCTTCGAAAATTACAGGCTTGATGTTACGTTTTTAAAATTCTCTGTCCTAAAACTAGTGATTAATTTCATCATGATAGCATTGATGGGGCAGTAATCGAACCTGAATCACTTTATAAAAACTGGCCACCAGATCATAATTAACAGCAGTATTCGTTACATTTAAATATTTTAGTCATCTA
>DWEE01000110.1:0-22369 GCA_018245755.1 Parelbella macleannani | reverse complement strand
AGACATCTCCATCCATACAGATCTGACGTTCTCTCTGTACATTCCTCACTCTTCACAAACTCTCGCCGAATTCGGAGACTGGTGACTCACTTTACTTCTGAACAATTAAGTAATTGCAGCATATTTCCGAAGAAATTAAAGCGCCCATAATCTAGGTAGCAACTGAGACATTCAGGGCCCGTGTTGTATCACAGATAGTCGACGGCCATTAGGACCCGAACACGTTGTCAAACGTGCGACTTCCCTTCGCCTTCTCAAAGAGCCGTGACCTATTTGTAAACCTAACGAGTAGTGCTGCCAGCTCATTAGTGATGCTCAGGATAAATACAGTTCTACGGCAATACAGCTGTTTAATACTGTTTCGATTGTTAAAAATCGTTCAAAGATCGACAAAATCCATCCAATCCAATCAAAATAGCAGGCGGCACTGTAAAAACTAAACAAAAATTTATTTTTTGTGTCCAAAACTACAGTGAAAAACTTACTTATCTAATGGATTATCAAACAATCCACATATATATTGTATATTGTGCACTTATGTCGCTCTGCCGTCCTGGTCGTTAAATAAGATATGAGATATGTACTCGTATGTTGAACTTATAAATTGCTCCAGACAAATCTTTCCAAATCTTATAAATGCCGATCTTGAGAATTTCAAAATATTTCTACTATAATGTACTAATAGAAACTTGATCAATTTGCTGCGTTGCCGAACAAAATTGCTGTTATAGTCATCCATTCAAAGTCTGACTGTGTCCCGCAATGCTTTACTTTAGATGTTGTTATTACAGTTATTATCTCGTCTATAGACATTTGAATTTTGAATAACGATATTTCTATCAAGACAACGTCTATCAAGACGTAATTTATAGATATTACAATAGAATGTCTCTAAAATTTTAATTTATAAGAACAGTTGCCTTAAATTCAGAGTTTTCATACGAAGATAACCTGTTATATATGAATATTAGAGCGCACGGAGTGGGAACCTTGCTTGCGATATGGCCACACTATCCAACAATCATCTACATAATGTTCGCAAAACGGGCGAAATTTAACATACATTTGACTTACAGTTTTCACGTGTTTATTACGCGTTCTGACCTGTTATTTCGCGATACACCACCTTTATATTCGGACGTGTTATTACTGTAAATGATTTACGTTTTTGAGGCAACGCAAGCGTTTACGATATTTTGTGCACTACAACTTAAATTGAGACAACTGCTCTACTTTACTTTGTTAAGACAAAAGTTTATTTGCAAAATAATATTTTATTGGTGAGTTTATGTTAAGACAACGTTTTATTTATTATTATTGTATTGGTGACTTTATTTGTGATAAGATAAACTTTATTTACAATATATAGCTTGCGATATCAAATCTAGACGAATTGTATCAGCTGAAGGTATTTGTCTTCGGTATTGTGAAGATGTGAAAGGAGTCGAAAAAAGCTTTTTTAATCCGATTCGAAATGCGATTTTCTTAAGGAGTATGGAGCACTATGGAAAGTATATTATTAGATTGTAATTTGGTAATATACACTAAGGTCAAACTTGTAAATGTAATTTCTACTTATTTTTGAATAGAAGTCTATATGTAGGTAGCATGACATAACTATGGAATTATTTCTAAACGTGCAATTTCAGTGCAAATTGAAAATGGAAACCTCACTTACCACCACGGACTTCGCAAACCAAGACCAACGCCGATCCTTCTTCTAAGGGGCCGACCACGCCAGACACGTCCGCCCCGGATTTGTCGTAAAGCAGCATTTGATGTGGTGGTACTGGAACAAAGTTGGGCTTATAATCTTCAAAAGTAAGTATTATGTATGATTAAAAATACAATAAGAAAATGCCTTGCCGGACATTCGCATACGCTTCTATGTGAAGTTAATAAATATATATTAGTTCGTAAAAATTACACATAATTATTATTTCAAATAATAATTACGTACTTTCGAAACAACAACACTATCAGACTGGGTAAATAATATTGCATAATATTTTAACATTAATCGTAAACCAAAAGGCTCATTAATCTTTAGTCACTCCGTAAAAATATAACGTAATATCACGCCTGTAATCCCCGAAGCGGTAGGCACAGGCCCACATTTCACCAGTTACGTTTACGTCCCATGGAATAGATGGTGAGCCTATTGTCGTACACCGGACACGGAGCAGACTCCGAATTACTACTAGAAATTCTAAATTTAAAAAATATAATAGTACTCGATCCGGAATTTGAACTCAGTACCTGCCGGTCGGCAGTGGCGCGTACAACCACTCGACCCATGAGGCAGTCAATACGAGTACCTATCATCATCATCATCAGCCTATCTCAGTCCACTGCTGGATATAGGCGTCCGCCAATGAGCGCCATCGCGCCCTGTCGTCGGCTTGTCGCATCCAGCATCTGCCTGCAGCCTTTCGCAGATCGTCATCCCATAGGGTCGGATTTTTATATACGTACATACATATGTACGTATATAAATATACATATATGGGAAGCATCCTTGATATCACACGTCGCTAATTAAAATACAGTTCAATCTCCTATACAAACATTATATTTACTCTATATAAATAGATTTTGAATACAAAATCATCATTATCGAGAACGTCAATATTAATTATACGCCAATAAAGCAGCGGTTAAGGGGCGTTTTACACGAGTTTTATTAACGATGCCAAACGGCCGGCAATTATGACGAGTGACCATTGACCTGGTATATGCAGCCTTGCTTCATTGACAGCGAGTGAGGCATTAGCAATATGAAAAATTATTCCGTTTTTGTCCTACAAGCGATATGGATTGCAGTTTAGCGATATGGATTGCAGTTTTACGGGAAGATTTGCTAGGACTATTCACTAGGTTTACTTGATATTTTTTTCTTAGCAGTATGTTTTTATAATTGGACTTGGTAGTACATAATCAGCTATTGCAATTTATTTACACAGGGTGATCGTATGTTTTATTGTTAGCAATTTGTCTATTTTAGTACTTACATATATGCGATATAGCTCATAGGGAAAAAAACACTATTGAAAATCACTGGTGCGGCTCTACACCGCAGCTGAACGCTGATTCAATGCCTACTTGTTGCAGGAGTGCAGTGCGGAGGGCGGTTAATATATTTAGAGATATTTTAATTCCAACTACGCCTTTTTAATTTTATTTATGAATTTACACACTCACGCACACACCCACACACTCGCACGCACACACACACACACACACACACACACTCTCATATTTTTAAATTTCAACATACTTAAAGATTTAATTAGATACGAAAAATTTAGACGTATTCCCTTAACTTTAAAAGAATAAACGTAACATCACGCCTATAATCCACGATGGGTTAGGCAGAGGGGTATACTACACCTCCAAATTTCACCAGTTACGTTTAAGTCCCATGGAATATAGGTGGTGAGCCTATTGCCATAATAAATTAAAAAAAAAATAGTTGTTAATTACTCTTGTCTGTAACAACATAAGTCTTTAAGGTGAAATAGTTCTGAATAGGATTCATAGGATGAATAGGATTAAGGTTAGAACCAGTTTGTCGAGGTTTCGGAGCCTCCGATAGGCACTTAGTAGACTATGTTCGATCAGCTGCTTCTGTTAAATAAATATTAGTTATATAAGAAATATGTATGTAGATTTGCATTATGTGATTTCTTATGCAAGGCAAATGCCCATAGAGCATTTACAGTTATGGGAATAAAGGGTTATAGATTTATTTTATAGCGGCGAGAGAGAGGGACAGAAATATGATTTTCAGAATGTGTAGTAGTAGTATATAGGACGTGCGAAATACCAAGTATGTTAATTATTAACACATTTATTGTATTTTACTACTACATTCTTTCGTTTTGTATCGTTACTTTTTTTTTCTCCCTTTCTTTTTTGCATCTGCCTTTTTCATTTGTCGTCTTACTATTCTCCAAGGATTGACTGGTGGAGATTGCCATTAGGCATTAAGATCGCCTTTTGTTATGCCTGTTTATGGTGTGCAATTAAGAATAAATAAACCCTCTTGACCACGTCTATGCCCATTCTTCAATTTCCTGTCTCTAATGAGAGTCAAAGTTTAGTCATGAAGGAGTTACTAAAGCCTAAAACCGTAGAAACACCGGGGAAGTGCGTCACAATGTTGTCGAAAAAGACACAAAACAGATATTTAAAGCGATTGTCACAGCTTGCCGGGAATGCCTCACAAAGGCTTCCATTACTTACTTCGTCAGTAGTCATTAGCGTAAAGGGGACATACATAAAACGTACATTTGTTTCGAACATGATAGGTATACTGCATCAGATTTGTACATCTGCAGGGTCGGAATTAAACACTGACAACCAAAATGGGCACAATTTTTTTGTAAGACGTAAACATCTGATAAGACTCGTGATTTGAAGCCAGTGTCCATTGAGGACATTTCCCCAAATGTTACGCTCCAAAACGTATCCCAAAATCTGAGTAGCCGTAAAGGTTTAAGTGGTGTGGAATGTATGTCTCTTATTTGTATTTGTCCCGTACTTGATACATGGCAGTCGTGTGGAAGCCCTAATAGGGTGTCCATATTTTACGACAACACTCTGTTTTAGGAACGCCTGACAGGTACGGTAAACCGCATATGGTAGTCGACACGATGCAAAGTAAACTTTATTGTGATTGTAATATGGTTGGTTTCGGTGCAGCAAGGCGTTGTTGAGCAAAGTATATGTATACTTGAACATACGCTTGTCGTAATGTAACACTATCGTGACATGTTTAAGCTAGCAGAAATTAATTGTGCAAGCAATTCTCGCTTTTGTACGCTTGTTTTAAAGTATAAAATGACTGGTCGCGTTGCAAAATTTTTGGTAATAAAGCCTTTATGCCAGCGGCAACAAAGTAAAGTAAAGCTTTTTGATGAAACTTGTATCACCGAAAATGGGGTTTTGTATGCAATTATGCATAATATATGCAATAAGTAAATTTGTGTTACCTTCACTGAACAAGAACTTAAAGGCGAGATGTTCTTAGTAATATATAATAAGTTGGGAAACAAACTCGCCGGAATAAAAATTCAAAATGAATTTTTGTAATTCTTTATTACCTTCAGTGATAATATTGCCTAAATGAGTATTCCAGGGAGTGTTCCCACGAAACTAACGCAACTGAATGCCCTGGCCGCCGGCGGGTTGTAGCGAAGGCAGTTCAAGAAGCCGTGTCCAGAGCGCGGAGATTATGTGCTAAAACCCATCAGGCACCCTACGTTCAATAGTGGAATAAAACTGGCTGATGATGTATGTGTGGTTGTTCCGATAAATAGATATCCAAATGTACAAACATATTGCGAATTATAATAAACTATACTGACGAGCCCGTGGGTCCAATGATTTGTAGCCTCCACCGTTAAGGCGTTCGGTTTGTTTCGCATTCCCTTGAACACTTGTATCGTGAGCAAGTATTCATTTTGGTGTTTCGATAAGAAAAATATATAAAAGTAGATAAACATACGTATGTTGATAGTTTGTTTAGCACAGGCTCTATCTAGTTTGTGGTCAGCTGGCTGTGTGTGGAGATGCCTCAAGGTGTTCACATATTATTATAACATTGAGATTTACAGTAATAACATATAATAATATGAATGATTGCATACATTTAGGAACTAATCTACTGGCAGTATTATCGCCGGAGTATCTGGTTCTGTCCGAATAACACTATCTACACTGCAGCATGATAGATACCTACTGATGTTTTATACTTACATTTCAAGACTAGGAAGTGAAACTTCTAGTAGTTTAAATTTCACTTTAAATATTGTTGTCCCTTCTGTATAAAACTACAAAGTAACACACCCTAATAACTTGTCATTAAAAAAGTTTGTCCCATGGCTAATGTTTACGCTATTCTCGGTTAGTGTGAAATGGGCCTAATTCGAGTAACGTTTGCAGGCTGTGGGTACAAAGTTTTCATTTTACATTTCCGTTCTGAAAACCAAAGTCGTCAATCACTTCCCGTTGATTGTTTTACTTGGAAAACCCATGAAATATTCCTTCTAAATTCTAAAAACCCATTCGATTCGAAGTGTCGACAATAAAACTGGAATTCAGGTCACCGCTGGAATACAAATGGGAATTACTTTGGAATATTAAAAAACATAGTCTTTACTAACTCTAGTTTAGAAGGAATGCAATGTATGGAAAAATATAATGGAAATCCATCGCGAACAGCAATGTAGAAATATTTTTTGTTACTGTCGCAACTACTGCAATATACGTTGGAAAAAACTCGAGTCATGAATCTTCATATTTTGTATTTACTGAACTCTATTAATTCATGATTATGAAGACATCTATGGGATAAATGGATAGACACATAATGAATGTTACATCCAGAATCTCTGTGTGACATCAGTCTGACGTGTTTCTTAGCCTATTTCTTAGACACAGGCATTTGCTTAAAATCCCAGTCCAGCTCTATGTCTTGTCATGTCAGGCTACAAGATCCTCTAAAACATATCAGTTACGAGTACATTTAAATTGATTATAGCACTCACACTCGGATGCTATCACAATCGAAACTGGATAAAACCTAATGAAAAAAAACATTGAACATTGCTGTGGTTCCATTTGTACATTAATCTCAACTCGAAAGTGTGCTAGTGAATGATCAACCTTTATAGAAAGTAGGGCGAAGGGTGTGAATATCAAAGGTTTCTGTGTACAAACTGGGGCAATATTTTTACACAAAGTAGCGTGCATACAACTATAACTACAGAAGTAACTGTACAAAAAATATATTTGCAATTTTTATTAAAAGTGTTGCAAAGATAAAAGTAATTTAAGCAGAAATCGAGAAAATGAAATGATTATATCATGTATCAGATGTTTACGCTATCTCTATTGTTTTACTCTCTGCTTACCCTATAAGGGACATGTCGAGACGATATAATAACATTTAATTTTATTATCACTCTTTCGCTGTATAGCTAATGAAGTCTGATACATTGAAGTAAGTGTAGTCTTCATATGAATCGGCTTTGCCTAACTTAACTCTTAGTTTTTATTTAGTCACAGTTCATCCGCTCAATCCAGAAGATACGAGAACATGAACATGTAAACGGAGATGCCAAAGCGCTAGTAGTTGCAGAAAAAAATTACAACAACGAGCTCCAGAAAAACCTTTTCGGTCTGCAACAAAATTTTCTTTACGGTTAGTAAAAAATTTCAATCCAGTTTCAAAAATTTTAAAAGTCGAACATAAATAGTGTAGCCCGAACACTGTCAGAACCCAAATGCTTAGTTAAATTTGACCAACTGATTACTATACTCGTTTTAGGGTTCCACCCAAAGGGCGAAAACGGATTCCTATTACTAAAATGCCACTGTCCATTTATCTGTCAAACTCTTGAATCTTAATAGGTAGAGACATAAAAAAAAATTCTACCGTTTTTATTACTGTATCGCTACCACAACAAACACTAAAAATTAAAAGTAATGAGGGTCCCCATACAAGCAAACCGGTTTTATTCGGCTTATTTTTATTTATATAATGTAATAGGTAGGCACTTGAAATTGTCACAAAATATTTATTACTATAACTGACATAACGACAAGTAATAAAAATATCACGAATCAACTCTAAGAAGCATAATGGCATATTCTAGAAACTATTTTATTTGGATTTGTTGCAAACTACCGGCAATAAAAACCTAAGATCAGATAAAAAGTTTAAAAAAAGTAATAATTTGTACTTGAAAAATTTTGGTTTTGGTTGATTGGTTTTATAGACTGATTTCTAAGTAGATACTATCAAAAATATTTCTATCATACGAAATATAATGCGAATATGAGTGGATACAATTAGCATTGTATATGTGAAGGGCAAATCATGTCTATAAAATAGGCCAAGTGTTCCTCTGTTACTGCAGTTAATGAGAGAATTTTTGCAGTGTGGTAGAGTTCCACAAAAACATAGCTTATTAAGTATATTGTTATCATATTTGTCTATCTCCGAAGAGTCCAAAAAAAGCGTTCCAAGATTTAATTTTTTAAACAGTTATCAAAAACATCTATATTCTATTGTATCGCTGTTAAAATATAACACTTTATGGTTCATATACTGCAGTTAGGCAACAGAGAGAATTGTCGGTCCAGGCACAAGTGACTACAAAGTATTAAAATAAGTATACTAAACGTTTTCGATTCAATCACGGATTTAGAATTAGCAAAATTTCAATCTCTATCAACAAAGCGTAGACTCAACATTGTACATCAAAAATATTTGTAGCGTTCGCTTAAATAATTAGAACTCTACTCGCCTCATCCGCAATCAACTCTACGTTTCTACCTTGCCGCTGTTACCTTTGCTTTTAATGTTCCAATTTACAAGAGCTAGCGTTAATGAATAATTAAAGCAGCTTAAAAACAGACTATCTCAAGATAAGCGGTCATTATCATCCTGGCGCATCGCAAGTCCGATGTCGGTTTATGCAATAGTTCACGGTTAGGTATAGAATATAAATCCTACATATATCGATGTCACTACATCGAGTACATTCGGAATGAACATTAATGAAAGTAAAATATACAACAGCAAGGTTTCTATTAAAAGTACATTGAAGAGTCAGTACATCGCTAATATCAAAGGAAGCTAATATCACAGAAACTTTATATTCTGTTTTCATTTCAATTCATGTTTCCTAGTTTATCTTTAGCAACATATTTTTTACAATTATTATTTGAAAGATACAACAAAAAAGTTGCTACAGAAACAAACATACCAACACAATAATGATTATTTAAAAATACATGTTCTATAGAAATTGATATATTCTCAACAAATCTACATTACTGTTAATCAATAATTTTACATACAAATAAATCAAAGAAAGATTAGTTTTTATGACTTACACCAAGCATCTATTTCATCTCCCGACCAATGAAGAGACGGAAATATAGCCGTCCAAGCAGTCTAGAACCTCGAGAACACATTCATCCTCCCATCCGCTACATGCTTCGTGAGTAACAAGCAGGGGGCGGGGTGCCAAGCTGAGCTGGCCGCGGTATATCTTTGATTATCGGCGTGGATTCAAATCGGCCGGTTTTGAAACTCATCTCGTTACTCAGCATCCACGCGGCGTCAATTAAATTATGTAATGCATGAAAAATAACTGTTTGATATCGGTACGTGGGCATAGTCGTAAGCGTCCAACTTATATTTCCGTCTCACGACAATGGAAACGAAAAAGAAAACGACATCAAAAGATAAATTAAAATACTAAAATAGTCTTTGAATCTTACTGAATTTTGCGTTTTAAGTTTGATAGGTTAAATAGTGCAAAATAACTATGAATATAAATATAAGGCACGTACATGGCTTTAACCGATTCCATAAAAAGTGGTTGCAGCGAGACTGCAGACGGAAATCGAATTACATTCTGAAATAATATAATTACCGCAGTCTGGTACGTTTCGGTTAAAGTGCAGTCATATTTTGAAAAGTCTAATGTTACAATCCATTCGTGTAACACGGTTTTTTATTGTTATATATCTGTATACATATCTTAAAAAAATTACATGCGGCTAAGTAATCCCAAATTAGACGTGTATTAGACATGATATACATATTTTCTAAATATATTCATACGTACTTGTATTATATGTCCATACATACATACAATTTAAACCCAAACTGACTAAACACACGTGTTAATAGCACAAATATTTATGCCGAGTGGGATTCAAACCCACATAACTCCAGCTCAACAACTAGCCCGGGATACTGTGGCCTGTTGATCTGGTGGTGAGGGCACCACTAGACCAACAGGCCATTGTATCGTAACCAAAACATTGTAGTCCACTGTTAAGGGAACGATATGGATTGTACATATCATTACGACCTATCTATGAAAGATCCAAGTGTTCAGATTTTTAAACTGAGGTAGATTGTAAACTGTTAAATTCGGGTTATATTGTGTACACGAAGAATGAGGTCCATCATTATGTCTTGAATGCCGCGACATTTGGAACAACATATGGTGAACTGGCATTTCGTAAAGGTTTCCAATATTATCATACGATACGAATTTATTACACGCTTTCCAAGTATTACACACAGATAATACTAGATTCTAAACGCTTGGAACCTACGTTAAGAGTTGTCTGATATAAATGAGAATTTTCTAGCATTCGGTTGCCTACGTGTGGCGGTATAACATGTAATAGAAGAAGACAGTGAAGTTCAATTGTAGTAGAATAATTTCAATTACAATATTATTATGTACATTAAATCCGCCAAGCTACAGGGTAAGTTTAGTAAAGTTTCCTATTTAAGAACTTAGTCGATAAAGAAATCATTAATTCATCTGTGGCTTCCAAAGGAGTCCTTTATAGATTTTCCGATATATTCCGGACTCCATTTAGTGACACATCTAATCAAACCTGGATTAGCGTGCCGCAGTGTGTTTCAGCCCTTCCACAGTTGCATAAAACAATACTTATCCAACTTTGGCATGTAAATGACTTGCAGTTAGAACCACTCCATTCCAGTCCTGAACTCGTGTTCGTTTGGCTACAATAGAGCTAGAAATTGTTCCGACATTTACTTTAAAATTCTAGACATTAACTTCACAATAGAGAGTTTTATTTTTAAGAAACATATATATGAAAGCATGAAAGCTCGCATTCAGAATGCACTTTTAGCTTTGTAGCATTTCCTCGTAATTTGGTGGCTGAGAGAGTGCGTTAAAAAAAACCGCTGACTCTTCCGGACTGCCATTGGACGCACATTTTGTGTTAAATGCTACCGATCGTAGTGAGAAAACAAGGTATGCATACATCCTTATTGATATAAGCCATTAGGTGATTGCACATATAAAACTTATATTTCATTTATACTTCAATCATATTAAATATCATTTTAATTGTTAGTAATTTTGTATAAAACATTTCCTCAATAAATATTTTCCTAATAAATGTTTCAGGGTTGTCACCGGTAAATTTTAATATTTCAGTTGTCATCGTAAATCTTTGCTTTAGGATTGCTATCTGAAAAATTATTTAAATTATGAATCGTTGCTCAAAAATGATTAGATTTAATTAAAACATATATCAAAGTTAGGAATTTCAATTTAAATTTCCTACATTCATATGACATCGTTACCGCATCTATATCTGATCTAAAGCGGCACCAATTAAAATGCCAGCTTCCGATTCGTTACAGTCTCTATTGTAAGCGATTAACGACATATTCGTTTAAAAATGATAAATTTACTTTTCAATATTAAATATTTTATTTTATCCCTCGCTGACTCGAGCAATAATTGTTTTGCATGTCACCAATATTTCTGTCATTTGAAAAAGCAATAAGTCAGAACAAAGAATTTCAACGTGCGTTTTAAATTCAAATTAACTTGGATAGATGTGTATCACGCCGGTCGTAAATATTCCCTCGCTTATTACACTATCCGTTACTCGCTTTTAGTAGAACAAGGTGAATCCAAGCATACGTACAAAATCTTTCCAAGCACGTCTCATCTTAAGTACATTTGTAATTGCCCTTAAAAGCTAACTTAAGAAACTGTTCTTCTCGTATTACTGATGTTAAGTGTTACATGTGACGTTTTAATTTCGACTTTAATTTGTTTCGTTGTCATTTATATTGAACTGTAATAATTATATTTTATAGTTACGTTTATTTTGATTTAAGAAATAAAATACACATGTGTAACATCGAGTGAAATATTTATGATCAAGCCTTTTTTAATTATACGGATCTATCTATTAAATAGGTATACCTTCGTTAAATATTTCTAACAATTTCTTTACATAGGACCATACACGTCTATAGGTTATATATAAAACAAGCAAAGAAAATTTTATCACAACTACCTTTTTTACCATAGTGGTTTTTATTTACGACTTCGTTCGAATGATTTGATATAAAAAGCACATTGAGTACTAATACAGATTATAGCTTACATATATGTATATGCGCGAAGTTTTGTATAAATCTAGGCAGTAGGCATTAGTCCTTTTCCGTGATTAACGAACAAACATCCAAGTAAACAAAAACAGAAATTTTCTAGTTTATAGTAATATTAGGAAGATTAATTTCAATTCTCGTATACAAATACTGAGTTTTCCCACAATAATTTTCTATTTACTTCTACCCTAAGGTAAGTCGGGTTGTACAAATAAACAAATTAATATTATTCGTCACAAATTAATCATTCATGTGACGTTTGACGTGTGATGTATGACGTCATTATGCCGTGAACTCCAACAAAGTTATTTAATTAGACCCGCTTACCTGCTACGTATTAATGCCAGGATTGTTTAGCTTTGCATACATGTTATTAATTTCTTACTCATTGTACACCCTCAGTTGACACAAGAACTCTAATGACTATGGAATTATTGCAACTGTTTCTGTCTAATTGTTCGCGATGTCAATACATTTTCGAGCTCGTGTGAACTGTTCATTTTCAGTTTTATTTCGTACCAAATAACAAATAAAAGTGATATTGTAAACGTACGTCAAATTTGAAATTACGTTTGACAAGGCCATTTGTCACTCTGTGTACTCTATCTAGCCAATAAAGGACCAGGCGCGATGATGTAATAGTACTTAGGAATGTCAATTTGCGATTGAATTCTAGTTTGATTACATTTTCTAACATTGGCCTACATTTCGAGCGGACAAACGCATCACAAACATGTACATTACGATTGATATAGTTGTCAATCAATACATTTCCGATTTGACATCCATTTTATACGACATTATTGAATAGATGATAACAGGCTAAAAGCTAGAACGTTCGCTAATATTTTGTAATCGGAAAAGCTCATAATCGGACAAGTGCATTCAAATTAATGCGAAATATTAAGTGCATTCACGATTCGAGCGACCGTCAAAGCTTCTAAATTGGAATTTAGATTTATTAAAATATTTGAGTTTTTATTTATTTTCCAATGATTGGTATTGTTTTATAAATACGACGAAAAAGCATCTTGTATTTAGACATCTTGTATTTTGTATTCTCTAGTAACTTGCAAGGTGACTATTGTAAAGATCTAGTTCATGTATGAAGTGGTGCTACACATAAATATATACATACGTACATATGTATATACATATAGTAAACAATAAAGGGTATATAAAATGTAACAGGAGTGCACTACAATCGCTAAGAAGATAATCACAAAAAAAATGTTTCATATAAATCTATTGTAATTTAGTCTTAGTTCTAAGTCAGGTCGAGAGAGTTTAATGCCATTCTCGATAGCTCAAACCAAATCATGGCATAATGTACTAATGAAAGACCCGGGTCATTGAATCGAGGGTGGCATAAAACGTCCATTAGCAGCCAAATGCATTTATACCGACGACTAATTATAGGGGGTGAGTGCAGGTTTGGGGCGATTTCAACGATTTTCCTTTGTTCCGGACTGTATCAAATAGGTGTGACTTGTAAGGGGATGCAGTTGGTATTAATGGACTGGGGTAGTTGGTGGGTAGTTGCGTCATGCGTCGGCGACGCTAGTTTGACTGATATTCTTGAATCCTATTTCTATATGGGATCAAATATAGAGTCATGCGATTTAGAACCTTCGAGAATCCTTATATTTGGACTCACATTGAAAATGGAATTTAGGGATTGTAAGGCTGTAATATAATATAACCGAGACTACAGATTTGAAATAGAGTGTAAATAATTTAAAAACGCATTGGCCGCAAGCAGCTGACGCAAGCCGCAGCGTTAAGCGGCAAGTTTCCTCGCCAAGTTACCATGGGGGAACCACAGTTAATATTAATGGTGTACGTGAAGGGAAAACGCAGATGACGACGTCGTTACGTGATATGGAGTTGAATACATTTGTAGCATTGTTAATATCGCATTATCATTGTTCGATATTGAATAAATTTGATAAATCGTTATATCCGATAACTCAAAATACTGGAGGAGAATATTTACGTCATATCCACAATAATATCTATTACATTTACTAAGAACATTTCAAGGAACATTTTTTATAAAACTAATTAATTTAGATTATTATAAGAACATTCTAATTCTAAATACAAATGTTTTATAAGCATAAGCTTTGCCCACTAATTCCTAATTGTATTTGTATGGAACAGAACGGAAATTAGTACTTTAAGACGCTTTAAAATCTCTTTAAATTCTGTTGGGAACAAGTTTCTTATTATGAAGTCTCATTTCTCAAGCTCATCATTAAGTCAACTCGAAGTCACGACTTTACGATAATCTATATTAATAGAGTTGATTTAAAATTTTCGTTGAAATTCTTATAGCATAAATGAAACAAAGAAAATTAACTTGAGCACATATTCGGAAAGCAATACCACAACATCACAGGAACCTATTCGTCTGATTGAGACAAGTAACATCCTCTTACAGACACTCCAAGTATAAAATCTGAAGCAGAAATCCTTCATTCACATGACAAAAATAAATCTAAATTTGCATTTAGACAAATCTGAGCCCTGAGCTACTGAAGCGCGACTTCTGCTACAATATTCAATTTGTCTCCGTATAAATCTGTTCGAGTCTTCATAGAATTTCTCCTTCGAATTGTCGATTATACAAATTTTATTATAACTACAGATGATTTTAAATTGGTTCGATGAAAACTTGCTATTCAACATTGGAGTAAATTACACATAGATTTACAAAAATAGAAAATCAATTTAAGACATTAGTTGCAATTGTATCTATATACTTCAGATATGACACTATCAATCTTAAAGCTACGAACATCAAGTAACTGTGAAATATAATAGATATTGATGACTAGTACTATGTGAACAAACATATGTATGTACAACAAAATATACATATGTATAACCTATCTCGCTTTTTACCATCACTTATTATTACACATATCATCAAGTTCGGTCCCTTACAGGTTAGGTTAGTTTAGGAACGGGTTAGGTTAGATTGGCAACGAGTGCGAAATTTAGCTATCCTTATGTACATATCTGATGTGCTTCTTTTATTTTCATTACTCTCTTCACAGATGCAATAATGATTACAGTTTTTTAACAGATCTCTGTTTCTCTTATATTGCTTCAAGTATTTTAATTTGATGTTATTGTCAGGTTTTACTTTCAACCGCAGCCAATTTTATTGTAAAGTGTCTTTTAATTGTGGTATCTAAGCCCGATTGTTCATCTTGTTATTTTGCTGAGCAGCCTAATTTCTTGACAATTTGGAGAGTTTGATTAAGCTACGTTTTTACTAATACTCTAAAATAATAAGAATTACAATACTAAGTACTGTGACAGATAGTTATCACATGCTTTGAGCGTGCGAATACTGATAAAGTTTGCCCTATGCTCAAGGCGCATGAAACTTAACACATAGTACTAATGTGTTGAAATAGCAAAATCATACATACTATTAATACTACTGCCAGTCATACATAAATCATTAGTAAAACAGTTTTAACTATTTCTTCTTTTGTCCCATTCCAATGCAGGAAATACTATGTATGATAGAATGGGAAATATAATAGAATGGAATTTCAATGTCTTTAATACGTTTAGGGGTTGAACAATAATGAATAGTGTTGATCAAAATTCTACCACATGTTATGTTATTTTGTAAATGTAATTATAATTTGTTACAATAAATTTATTTAATTTTATATTTGTATACATTTTATTGTGTTTAAATGTAATTCTTCTTATTCCCTTCGACCTCGATTCATACGTTACATCTACAAAAGGGCGTCTCTACTCCTACGTTTGACACATTAGGTCGCACTGCTTTTATTCAGGGGTAATTAAGCACATCAGGGGTCCTGGGGCCGCTTTTTGCTCGCTTACATTTGTGATCGACGTTCGTTTTATTAGATTTGTCTTGCTTTGATTGCGCTTTCGTGAATCAAATCGCAAATGTAAATTGATTACCTTAAGTAAATTACGTGTTTAGTTTCGCTTTGGCGTTGTAATGGTGTTGAATTGATTAATAGTTTCTATTCTTGAATTATCCGACGAAAAACCTTCGGTTGGATCATTCTCTTTAACTTCTATAGTAAGGTTTGGTAGACGTAAGGCGTCATAGCAAATGATAGCTTTGTTATAAAAGAAAAAAATAGGTATGAAAACTTACATTAGAACCTAAATGGTACTTTTAAATTTAAATCTTTTTTTAAATTTTCAAAACAGCAACGGGCACATTTTGAGGAATTGACTGATCCATTAAGCGATTATCCACAAAAAATAACAATAAATCTTTTAGATATTTTAATACCATTAGCGTAAGGTATATAAACAGAGATAAAGCGTTCCGAATGAATTCCGTATTTTTAAATCAGACTTACCCGACGAGTGGTGCAAGTCTGACTCTTGGAGCCACCCAGTGCGTCAGCCCTTATTAATATGTATGAGAATCGCAAGCGATCACAGCAAGTGTGCCAACTTCACACTTTGTTATATCGCGTGGGATAACATATGAATTGTAAATTAGTATATGTCGAGGGGGAAGCTATTAAGAAATTTTAACGTGAAGGATAATGATGTACTGTAGGCATTTTGTATTTGATAAAACCGGTAAAAACAGAAAAAAACATGCCTATGAATATTTTAACTGCCTTTGTTGTGAGTCATGAATTGAAAATGTACGTGACGAAATGTTCAGCTTCGATCGATTTGATCTTTACAGTTGATCGTTCGAACAGCTGTGCAAATACATATTAATTAATTAAATTAACGTTCAAGCATACACGATGAAATGCCCAGGCGATGCGCCTTCAGGCAACAGCGTAGGCGGTGGGCGATGCCGTGCTCTGCGACCCTTCACCCGCATGCCCAGCGAGACGATTGTGAGTTAGGGCCGCGTGACAATCGAGTAGTACTCGTAGACTAAGGAACATTTTACAATTGACAATTACTAAGAGTCCTACAGGCCCATACTAAATAAACGCATTTCATTTTTACAGCACAAAAACTACTTATATGAAGGACATACAAATACATACAGAAATTTCAAATTCAGTAAAATAATACAAGAACTTCACTGACGAACAGCTTTTGGAGAAGGCGCCCGTGTGTTCAAACGCAAAAAACAAAACCGGCGCATTTCGGTGACAAAATTAACCGGGGGTTTTTTGCTGTACGTCATTATAACTGAAATAAATGAGAGGTGTTTCTGTAGTGAGGTCAAGGAAAATTAAAAATTTACGTGAATAACGACGACGCAACGGTGAATTGCCCTAATTATATGGCAGTCTCTGTGTCGCTGTGATATACGAGTTTTTTTTTTAGAAAAATGTTTGTTTGCATCACAATGTTTTGACGTTACATAAAAGTTAACTTTGTATTAAATTACAATGTCTCGTATATTTTTGGTAAAGGGTTTTGTGACATAGTAAAGACATCATCGTTAACGTCCTGGTTTCTTTGTTTAACACTACTTTCATCTATCAGCCTGTAGTTTACACGCATAACTAACTACAACATAATTTTAGTAACACCACTGTAATTAAATCGAATTTGTTAACTATATTTTATCGTGTATTACCTAATTATTCAAAATCTCTAGCTCATAGGCACATACGAAGGAAGATTCATATAAATGTTTAATAAGAACTGATAAATCGTAAATTATATACTAATGTTACTTTATTATAATAATAAATAATAATAAATGTTACTTTAGGTATAGACACACTGAATTCAATTTTCTTCTACCGGCAGAAGACGCTCAGAAGCTGTTCCATCTCGCTGTTTTATTTGTAGGTGGGCTATTTTTGCCGGCCAAAAAGCCTAATTTTCTTAAATCAAGCGAGTCAGAGCCAAGCCCGTGCTCCACGTTTAAATGCAGATTTACACTTTAGGTCATATGTGTAGTATATTAAAATAGTCTAAGTCTAAGTCATAATTTGAAAATTATACCCACCCAACTTTATGCACAATTGGACACAAAAATAATACAAACACAATATCGAAAAGTGTAACAACATTAAAGTATTTATAAAAAAATCGAATTTGAACCAAAATGTCAGACAGAATGTCAGACAGAACAACCAATGTGCACTGCAGGTCGATCAATCATCATCATTAGCCTGTCATCGTCCACTGCTGGACATAAGTTGAACTCGATCTTCAGCGAAGGTCCAATCGTTGCCAGCCACGTTGCGTCGATGAATACAAAACTGTATGACGCGTTCACACGCAGTAAGTACATACATGCGGAAAGCGAGTAGAAAACTACCCGCACGAGTCCGGAACAAGTGTGCCGAAAATATATCTAATGAGTAAACTTTTCCAATTATTATAGTTGTTGATAGCGGAGAAAAAAGCCGTAACAAGGCTAGAACGCCGAAAGTCTTGTTTTTACTTGCCAAGTTATAATGTCGCTAATTACATCTATCGTAAGGATATAGTACGTGTACATTGTCATGTATTTTGTTCTTTTACGTTCTAGAAGAAACCAATTATGAACAATAGATGTTCGGTAGTCAATATGGTGACATATGAAGAGTTATGAATGAACATGGAGATCCAATAACTTCAAACGTGTGTCAAAAATACATTTTAGCACAAACTTGAATGTCTCGTGTGTGCGCAGGGTTAATTTCAAGAGCATCAAGCTGACGCATGGGAAGTAATCCTATACTCAAATACAACTAATATATCGACCATTTGTGAATCGATACTTGCCCAGAGGCAAATTCGTATTTGATTAAGAGATATTATGTGTATTGTGGATTTAGTAAAACATGTTTAAATAATTTAGTTTTGAAATACAGCGAATATTAATGGAATAGGCAACTAACCGATAATTAGCCGAAAACAACGGATATGGTATATTTAGAACTTTCCCATTTTGCTTTACAATAAAGCTGTAATAACGCTAAAACACGTAACCTATATACTTTTAATAATAAAATAGTACCTACTTGGAAATCGCGCAAATATTTATCTCACGTTAATTACAATTACTCGTAAATTGCTTTGTATAATTTGTACATTAATTTGAATAATTTATATATGTGACACCCTATTTCAATTTTTTCTATTGTAAAATTAATACAAATAGTTAACTGGGGAATCCACAATTCGTATCCGAAACACTTAAATAGAATTTACAATGTGCGAAAGGGAAGATAGATAAAAGTGAAAAAGACGGAAGATAAACGAGACTTGTATAAGCACGATTTGAGATAGAAAATGCATCCTACTTTAAGCCGTTAAGGTTTAGTTTGGAATGGTCGTTGTATAGAAAACAGTCTGCCGACAATTTGATTGTTAAGAAAAACACACGGGGCACTCCGGACCCGGGTTGTAATACAATTAATATCAATTTGCGAGCGAGGGGGCACTTATTGTGGTACCAACTGTGGATACAGTTAAAATTGCTTTCAGAATTATTTTAACTACACCAGTTATACTAACTACCAAAGAACCCTCCTTGCTGCGCTAACCGCCAAATGCCACGTCTTCATCTCTGATACAAATTCATGGCACCACAACAGGTTTACTAGCATTCATCATTTAGAAAACCTCATTAAAAATAAACTTTACTACACATACGTGTAGTATACCTATACAGGTACTATGTGCAAAATGACTATCTATAGTTTTCCTCAATGACGTTAAAAAAATTCAATATTTAGTCTAAAAAACCGATTAGTGGTACTTATAAAGTCCTAGTTTTGATGTCCTAAGATAGCTTCATTTATATAAAGCTTCATTTGTTCAATAAATTGAATATTTAATGAATGTTTATCTATGACACTTCCCTTAACCCGTACCACTCTTCGATGACAAGGTGCAGTTAGATCGATTGTTTCTATAATAGATATCAAATAAATACACGAAGGAATTGTATACGATCCTTTAAAAAGTTTATCTGATCAAAAATAAAAACAAGCAAACCTACTGTTCTCTGACTTCAAACCTAATAGCGAGAAAGTTCCTGCAGTTGCTACCTTCGTTAATGTTACAAAAGAAAATTCTCACTTTTCACTCATTTAGCGACATTTAAAGCAACAAAGCTCGCCTCGCAAAAATAAAAACTTAAAAAGATAATACCTGCCGTGACATTTGCGAGGAAATAATTAACAAAACACACAGAAATGAACCGAGAAGAAGTGTACCGACGAAATCTAATTATTTTTGCCGCCATGACAGCCAGTTTACCGCGCTTTCGCACATCCAAAATGGCGCTCAAATATGGCGGCGAGTGAATGACGCGGTGTCAACAGCGAGCAATAGCGTAGACTTGTTTGAGGTCGAAAGAGTAAACGACACGCGATTAACAATAGATGTAAGTAATAAACATGTTATTGTCTGTGTCAAAACTAAATCAAGCTTATGAAACAATAATAACAATTTTCCTAATCAATACAATTTTAATACACAAATAGAAGGTGTCAATTTATTTAACCTAACGAAAACAATACCTAATTTGATACCAAAAATATTCCAGCTCTTTTCTTGGTTGCAGTAAAACAAGTACCTAACTGGCGAATAATATTATGAGGCGAGGACACGAAGGCCGACAGCCACTAAGCCTTCGAGCCTTCCGTTATTTATATTGAGCCAAGAAGAGCGTTCCCGGAAATTAATTTCCATTTTTAACAGAATAAAACTGTAGTTTTGTAGCTCTAATCGAGCGCGAGACAAAAAACCATAATTTAGTGACGGCTGAAAATTAACATTGTTTTGAAAAGGATATCATTTCCAAACTTATTCAAGTAGGTAAATACAGTGTAAATGTTTAAATTCTAAGTACAATATAAGTTAATAATACAAGATTTAACCGTTTATTCCCAATATTAAATAGAAAAAAGGAACAATACTTTAAGGGAACACCACTTACTTGGTAGTCGGATGCAAAAGGGAAATTAATAAATATTACTAAGTATTGAATCAACCTTTTCATTACTGTATATGTGTGACCATAATTGCTTTTGAATCCGAAATTGTTCAAAACAAGTTTTTCCCCTTTTTTATATCATCAATTCAGCTCCCTTAAGGGGTAGGCCGAGACCTCCGAGTGCCAACGTTAAAAACCTAACGTGGTACTATTTAGCACTTTAATATCCCTCTCCCCTTCCACCTCTTCGTTGTGCATAACCTCAAAGATTAGACATAAGATTACCTCGAAACCAAATTAATTATTTTTATATTCCAAAGCTCTTAAGTACTAACTATTTGAAGGCAATTACCATTTCTCCCACCAACATCTTTGTTTGCAAGAAAAATACTAACAGCGTAACCAAAAGTACAAGAAAGGGCAAGAATATTTAGAATCATATTAAAGAATATTTAAATATAAATAAACATTACTAACCCATGTTCATCTTACAACTTAAAGTTATATGGTTTTAAACTATAGCATAATCGGATTAGTGTTTATAGATTTAAAAAGTAACAATTAATAAGACTTTTGCATTCATAATGCTCCTATTGAAGTGTGAATTTGTGAATGTTTATAATTACAGGCCACTAAATGACTCCTTATACCATGAATGCCATGGCAACATCCAGAGCAAAATTATATTCTCGGCCGGGAACCGTACCCACAATACTTCGAGTCCCACCAAGTTCCTATAAAAAGGAAATCTCTATTTTTCCTATCATGAGATCGATACCCACTATAAAAACATCGCTACTGTAACCATGGCGCCCACATAATGAGGTATAATCCACTGCGAGCATGTGTGCTGATCTGTCACACTGTGATTAATGATCCCCTCCCCCAGCTATCAGATTGTAGCAAACGGGGTTCTTGATGTCGGTTTTCAAATTTCCTTAATTATAAGGCTGAAACGTTTGACACCCTAGTTCATGGGGTTCGCGATTTCATTCAGTCTATTGTAACAATTTTATTGGTCTTTCTATTTTTCTATGAATATTTTTATAAACTATCAAATTGTAAATATGACCATACAATCTTTGTTTTAAATTAAATTGCATCTATACGTTTTGTGTTTTGATATGTAGCACTACTATTCACGTATGTAACTGTTATGTGTGTTGTTTATGTCTATTATATATCTTTGATGTACAGATGACTTATATTGTATTTATATTGAAATAGATGTGCGGTTGAAATGATCATAGAATAACACAACAGCAAAATAATTTACAAAACACAAAGCGTGGAAAACCGTCCTACAATTATTAATAATAGTTATACTAAACGTTAGTGAAAAAAGTTTTAATAAGAAACCTTATAAGAATAATTCTAAAATATTAAACACTAAACGTGACCAACCATTTAGAATTCGGTTTAGAGCCCACTTCAGATAGCTGGCTCCCGATAAAGGTCCTTCATAACTAACATTTAAGCGCGTAATGTTGCCACCCTACCCAATTGCAATCAGGGTT
>DWEE01000109.1:0-22374 GCA_018245755.1 Parelbella macleannani | reverse complement strand
CCATATGCGTATGATAGAGATCAGATCTATAAATACTGCAAAAGTATGTGAGATGACAAACAATAAGATGAAGTCCTAGATTTTTTTAAATTATGTATTGACAAAATTGTCTAGCGACCATCCCTCTAGTTCAATAATTAATTGGTGACTTTAAATGCTGAGCGGGAAATTGTGGGTTTGACTCAAATCTGCTTTAAATATTGTTGTGGGGTTACGAATTTAGACGTTTCGAGAGGCTTTGCTTTAGCGTCAGAGGTCTGTGTTACCTCATATATACTTTTGTATTTTACCTCTTAATAAGAAATCAATTTCGATTACATACCATTTACAACTGCATTCAATATATATATTTAAAGTCCACAAAACGTCAACTCGGTCACAATAAATTCCAAGCGAGAACCTCTAAATCGTGCCAAATCTTAACAAAAGTGTTCACCATCCGAAACGAATTGCCGTCATGAAACGGGCGCACAAAAGAGTGTTATTACCACATTTCGTAGCGTGCAAATTCGTGGTTAAACAGCTACTTAGAAATAATACGAGTGCAGAAACAACGAGACTGCATTGCGGAGTACTAACGTGCCCGCTGCTTTATGCACTTGGCAGGTGAAGGCCAGCTTAATAGGTAACCCCGATGCCACTATTACAAATGCATAGAACAATTATATCCTGTTTATTAAACTACATAAACGTTCTTTCTTTGTCACCGACTGACAACTTATAATTTATTACTATTGTTTAAGGTCTCCATTTGTCATTGTAATAATTCTGTGAAAAATGGTACTAATGCCAATTTGACATTACGTTCTTCGTGATACGTGGCTGTATTTAAAATTTTGGACTGAAGCTATGAACGTAAAAGAAGCATGTAAGGTGTCTAAGAATAGAGAAATTTTGTGTTAATTGCTAACCCCTTACCCCTATAAGAGACCTGGCGTGACGATGTAACAATAATAAAATATGTAGATATTGTTACCTATTTAAGTTTCCAAAATAAACAGACAAAAATATCATTAAAAGAATAATCGGCCGCAAATACAACGGAAGTAATTAAATTAAATGTGATAATAGAAAAAGTGATATTTATTTAGAGAATAATAATGTTTGCTAACACTCTAATTAAACGCTATCGTATACAAAGTTAAACAAGAACTTCCTTGCATACCACTAAGAGCTTAACAAATGTTTATATAACATTGTAGATACATACATATCAGGTACATTTATGCAGCGCTTACAAAACATTTCGGGAGACCGTACAAAAGTAAATTAGTAAGTTTTCTTGTTGGTGCGATGCCTAATTATTTTTATTTCAATATGAATTTTAAACGCACCTTTCTAATGTAGTGTATCCGATTGCGAATAAGCTCTCGGCGCTGCGCAATACGAATTTATCGAGCGACTTGGAAATAATTTATTCTCGTTTTATAGATCAGTTGTGTTGAAGGTTGCACACGTGTACGCAACCAGTACCTACTGCCATGTCACGAGAACACATAATGAAATACGCTTTGATATGTCGATATGAATTTGTACATATCAATCGTACGTTTAATTTATAACATAGTTGGTTTGTCATTAATATTCATTGTAAGTTAGATAAGGAATGTATTTTAATATCAATAGTTAGTTATAGTAGTTATCAGTTCTGTGATACGTTGATATTATAGCTTACATGTGTAACATAACGTTATGATAATATCTACTCTCACGCCAATTCTTCCACGGGGAACAAACTCTACAAAGAGAACAAGTAAGTAGAGATCCAAGATTCGAAATGACGTCTCTCAAACAGATATTTGAAACTAAGTGCACTCTCAGACTCATTTAAATAACGTAAAAAACGTAACATCACGCCCGTAATCCCCGAAGAGGTAAGCAGATGAGTATAGTATCTACACTTCCACAGCTGTTCACCAGTTATGAAACTAGTCATTTGAACAAACAAACAAACATATTTTTCTACAATAAGTATTCTCAAGGAACATAGCTTCGCTAATAAACGAAAAACTAAAACGTTAAAGAATGGTATAACGTAATAGCCAAAAAGAAACAGAAATATAGATACATAGGTTTCAAAACATGTTATGTACACAATCGAAGCGATAAGCGTAAAGGATTGATAAACAGTTGTGGGCCGTATCGTACGAAGCTGTGTGTTCATTGTTTTGGTTAATTAAATAAATGGAAACTGTCGGGCCGGCTATCTGGCGCGGCTATCGCGGGCCGGAGGTTATCGCCGCCAAGATGTACAGTTCGAACGTGCATACTAAACATTAATAACATGAAGTAATATTACAAACGATATTAATGGGCATTTTTATACACGCGTAAAACCTGCAGTTGGGTCAACGTGGCAGACTATGGCCTGAACCCGTCTCATTTTTAAACAAACGCTGTGTGTCACAGTGGAACGATAAATGAGTTGACGATGATAATAGTGATGAAAGTGGTAGTTTCTTTCAAGGTTCAAAACTATGAAATACCGAGCAACTTAAACGCATCACTGAAAGAAAATATAAATTGTTTATATAGAAAAACGCGATCACGGTAATGTATCGTATACAAAACTATCAATGGGCAAAGGCTAATCAAGTGATTACCGAGCGGATATGTAATTTATAAGTCTCGTAACATGAAACAAAACTGATATAACGCACTATACAAGGTTTAACTGCAGTTATACATATAAACTATGTACATATGTACCAGCTGTGCTCCACTGAACTAATTGCTTTAATTTGAATGCAAAATTAGCTTATTCAGAAACGAAACAATTCGCCCTGTATAAAACAATATTATAGAATCACGTAAGGTCTATTACGAGGTTGGCAGAGAGCACCGAGTGCCAAACATCCCTATCCTTACAAACCTGGTGTGGTACTCTTACATTCATGACTCTTTTGCATACACACGTTGGTTTCGGAGAGTACGGCCTCCAACATCAGTCAGGTCTGATATATTTGGTCAAGATAAGTGTTTATCTCATTGTTAAACACCTGCATTCGCAGCACCTCTATTAAACCATTGTAGTACTAATATTCTTTACAGAAGCAGTAAGCAATAAAGCTCTAGAAATGAATTACGTATATAAATGTCTTGTACCCAATTACTCCGCTATAGCCGAGTCTGAACCGTTAATATAACACAGTCTTATGAAAAACCAAACACTCACAACATAATTGACGTAATAAATTTTTATTGAGACTTTATATTGCCTGCGAAGTAATTTCCGTTTGTGATTTAAACATAATTAATACGGTATCAGATTAGATTGTCTATCTTATTGCGGGTCAAAAATAAGTTTTATTTTTTAATAGATAAATAGATATACTACGTTAACAAACAGAGAGGAACCATTTTGGAATTGTGTCAGTGTGTTTGTGAGTATGTATATATGTACATATGTATGTTTGTATGTGAAGAGAGGCAATATAGAGAAAACACATTAATCCTGTAACATAGAGATACTTTGCACTCAGTGCTCTCCACCTAACCCATAACGGACCAGGCGTAACAATATAATAATTATACAATAATATATTATTATCATAAAAAAAAACTTCAACATTACATCACAGCTGCATTCGTAGGCCATTTCAGCGAAAACGACACCAGTCATGTTATCTTTGCAGTGTTAGCAATGAACGTCTAGAAATCGACTGACATTGTCGATAAGATAACGATCTCCAGTTTCCCGGCGGGTACTTATCGAATAATCTTGTCGACTTGGCCGCTAGATGTACATATGTAGATACATACGTTCCGCGAAAGGCTCAACGTAGCGACCTTGCTACCTCGTCTGTATCGCGGCAGATGATTTATGTGTGTCGGAATTTCTGATTAAATACAACCTTCGGGGCTGAGATACGCAAATAAAATGCTGTTTCTTTTATGATAACATTTCAAATTTGTAGTGAATTTTCCTTCTTGACGCTGACATGAAAGGCTGTTAGTACGAAGGACGCTTTCCCTTTTAAAAACAATTTACAAATGTCACCGAAACGTATTTTAAATTAATCGGGTGTAATTAGTTATTGTACAATCATTAAAGTAAATAATTAGTATATAATTATTAGGGTACTTTCCGTGCCGAGACTTTATGATTAATTTACAACATAGCCGATATAATTATGTGAATAGTTTCTGACGCCGATAGACGTGAGTCGTTACACTCAGTATAGTCAGCAAAATAATAGGAAAAATTCCATAAACAACCAACTAGATTTTATTAAAGATAACGTATAACATTTCTGTACTTCCCCGTTGAGGTAGACAGAGGAATGTGGCACGAGCCCACTTAACCACACTTATGAACATAATTTCACCAATTCATAAAGGATAATAAATAACGATATACTTAATGATATTACAATCATCTGCGTATCCTATAGTTCACCGTTTCATCTCTCATTCCAATCAGGGTAACAGCGTGCAACAAATAAACCCATCCTTATTAGCGGGTGCACGTGAGCGCATATGGAACTGTCTACGGACCCCGGCCGTCGCGATTGAATATGATAGATGGTGCTACTGTTGCGATTCCATCGAGATTGATGGCACAATAATATATAAAGCACACACACATACGCATCTTGTCCATTGGTCATTGAACCTCATTGATGAACTGAGAGTCGATGGTTCGAATCCTATCTTCACGAGTGTTTTGCGGGTTGAGCATAGGTATTGGTGTCTGGGTGTAAAAGGTTATCTATATCAATATATATTTATATGTTGTATCAATGTAGTTTGTCTGGTTACCATAGCACAGAATGTCTTTCAGCCTACTTTCAGGTGAAATGGTCGTGTGTAGAAATGTACCAAAATAGAATTACAATCATAGTATATACATACATATACACCACATTCGCTTTCTACACCGCACCTGAACACGACATTGCGTCCGTTTGAACCGAAATTCACCAGCAAGCGTATTTCACATCGTTTAATATGCACATATATTTTTATTTTAATAAACCCCAACAACGCCCGTATCGTGCAAATTTTAACAAAAATATTACAGACCAACAAAAACTCGATTTAAAAACGTCGTGAATTAATGAGAATTCATATATGCGAAATGCATAGCGCGAAATACGACAAACTTACAATACCTACGTTAAATTAAATGTAATATTTTTAATATGTTCGATGGTGATAAAAAGTGAAATTAGTATGAACTATTTGTATTAGGAGCAGTGGGTACAACTGATTGTAAAGCAGATAGTAGACATTATATACATTACACCCGCAGACCGGTCGGGCCGGTGCTCGGTGGAGCGACGGGTAAAGGGTGGCCGTCTCATTACCACATGCCGTCAACCGATATAAAGAGCTATAAATATTTAAATTAGCGAAAGTTGCATGCGTTGATTAATTATGTCGCTGTATGTCGCTATTAAACTTGTAATTCGCGACTCAAAAATATAATATGTGTCTGCTAAAGTGATTATTATTTGAAACTAATTGGATAATAACTTATCGAGATTGCTATCGATAACGCTTACAAGGTTGTAGCGCTTTATCGCTGTTTGTTCCACGATCTCCCTTTCCCATAAAAGGTCGCAACGAAACGAAAGTAATCAAATTTATTATCCTGTTTTAATATGTCTATAAATTCTCTGGTTCAACAATAATGACTATTATATGACTGCCTCGTCTCTCACCCTTGGGACATACAAATTATCTGTTGATAAGTGGGAGCATTACACCGCTCTGCGAACCCCTTTGGGGAAATACAGGCGTAACGTAACGTTACTCTATCTTGGGACAAATTCACACATACATAAACACTTATTCACACACATAAAACTTCCTCATGACACACATCAACATCGAGAGTTTGAATGAAAAACGTAATTGGATTATGTTAAAACAAATATGATGTATTAAAGGAATGTTTTGAAAATACGTCCAACTTATTATAAACGCCAGCTGTTCGGTGATTATATATCACATTTCAGACTAACGGTTATCATGTGGCAAGTCAAAACATAACAAGCTTATCTTGCAAATGGAGTTGTTCAGTGGAAGTCGGTCACCCGATCTCGCGCTCGGCGAAGGTTAATAAAACATAAAACATTATCGTACGAAGCGTACACATATATGGACGTACATACATACATACATAACATTACATTGCAACAAGTTTTCAAAAGCATTAAGCAACGAAGGTCACGGTGTAAAATAGAAATTGTTATTTTTGACAATTTTATGAGCCATTCAATAACGCTACAATTTATATGTACATACGATTTAATTGTCGATAATTATTGCTTTTTAAAGTTTCTTTTAAGTGATTCTTGTGTATATTTTTCAGGAACAACAAATCACATGGCTATGTGTTCTTGATGTTAAATAGGCAACCATGGCTGTTGTGACCTACACGTGATACATACTTGAGATCTATAAAAAACATTACTATCCCTAAAGATATTATTGAATTAAGTCCTCAAGTTTTAGCAATATTGATTCAGAAGATTCAAAACCCTGAATCATAGTATTTTTTTAATCGATAAACTTTCATATTTTAAATATACATACTGACTTCACTTAGCTATATGTCTCCATTAATGTACCTACGAGTATTTCGGTACACAGTAATAGTCATGCCTTGCTTAAAATGAGATTATTTTATAAGTGAATTGCAAGGCACGATAAAAATATTAACGATAGCAGTGATATGCGTGTCATAGCTAAATTAATATATAACTGATAATGTCGAGATAGGCGTTATCAGTTCACAAATTTTAATTAGCAGTGTTTCAATATGTCTTGCAAAAGTTTTAAAAGAACATGTACACATAAAACCTGACATGTCATTGGATAATGAATAACGACTTAACTTATGTTGCTTCATTGATTTATATGTGAATATAAATATGTTATATATTTAGAACAATACCAGAGACAAGACATGACCTGAATGTAATCAACAATCTCATAATCCATAGAAAGTAATAAAAACAAATATTATTCGATTCGATTATAATTTTACGCAGAACATTATTAAAGAGAAAAGGACCAAGTTTCCTCCCCTCCTATTATTAGAAACAGCCAAGAAAAGAGCATTAAAAGTTTTGGCATTTCTTTCGCGAAGTTTGCTAGCCAAGTTCCCGGGAGCGGTTGCGGCCAATATCAAAACTAAACTGTGAATACCGAGATTTATATCCGCTTACAACTTCTTTGACGACTGTCTGGAATACTTCGCTTGCGTAACTTCACTAACTACTAATTCACGGGACGTTTTGTTTGCAAATGTTCAGTGGATATCACTCCATTTTTGAAGAAATAGTAAATATACTTTAACAATGCATTATGCATTCTATCTTGGATGCAGGAGTGAATGGACTTTTACAAGGTAGGGTATCTTATAATAAAAAAATGTTCTATCACCTTCTGGAGGGCCTACGTTCAGCAGTTGCTTCAGACAGGCTAATGACAATGATTGCTCTAACAGCAATATCGTTCCTAACATGGGGCGTTAATTGTTAAACATAATAACAGTCCATCCATATCAAAGTCATTCAACATATATCTATGTATGTATATCAAAGCGTTGCATCAATAACACGATAGTAAAATCTCGAGACGCTATTACGATTTTCTTGGAATACATGTACATAAGGTATGTTTACATGAGTGTTAATAATAACTACCAATTACATATATACATGAAACATTACATTAAAGGTTACATAGAGCTACCATATGTACACAGATATAAATGTACAGTTAAATGTAAATTGACTATTGATGTTTGCGTAATGATAATCATTATTGGATACTGGACTCATTAAAACTACATATTATATTGATATCGCACAAACATACGACGACAAACGATACGACCACTTGACATAACACACCGCGAGCTGAATCGGTCTATTTATATCGTAAAGCGATTATGCATCTGTATCGCTTCATTCAAACGTTCCTAAGTGGGTAATGACGGATGTTAAAAGAATTTCGTTTTATTCATCTTAGCCTTTAGGGTAGGCAGAGAGAGCATAGTTCCAAATATCTATACTCTGCATTATCCACAATCATAACAAATGAATACTCTCAAAATATTGTCTTTTGAAATTTGCTTTACATTTATACTGTTTGTTTCTCAGTTTAAATTAAGTTTGGGAACAACAAATTAGTTACTTTTGTGTTCTGAATACCCGTTTTAAGAGATAACTATAACAAACAAGGAAAATGGACATGTGTCTGATTAGTTTTCATTAGACAGAAACAAACAATGGAAATGGCATAAATTTTTTAATATTTCTTAAGTTTATCCAATGATTAAAACGATTATTAACGTCAGCGCTCATTAGTATACAACGCTTATTAATGTTGCGTTATCAGGAACCCAACATTGTATTAATTACCATTGAACAACTATTTCAAACTGTATATCTGAATATCTAGTGTGTATTATCAAGAGAGTGATGATCGTAAAAGAGACACATTAAGCTTGTAAGTATAGAAATATTTGACACCCGGTGTAAGTATTTGCCAACCCCGCAAGGTTCTTGTTGTAGCGTCACAATATTAATAATAATATTGAAATAAATAAAACCGTAGTTAACACTGCGTGGTCTGGATTGATTAAGGTTTTATCATATCGCCATAATTCCGTCCTATCGCTGTTTTGTATGTATGTATGTGTACACAACGCTCTAGAAAAACGAGAGATAAATAAATCGTCATTTCCGAAGTTATTGCGATATTTATTTTAGCTAAAATAAATAGCCATGTAAATTATAAAATGTATACAATTAATGTATCAAATTAAAACATATTTATCAAAAGTCATTGTATAATCGTGTCACTTTCAAATAATTATAGTCAGCGTTGACACAACGACAATTTGTGCTATGTATTTGTTTGTTTACAAAATACGCAAGTCACAGCGCCATTTCATGTCAGCATTTGCTAAGACGACGTATGTATACAATTTACGATGACGCCATCTTACTCTCAAAATATTTACCCGGCAGATGAACCATTAAAACGCATAAATTTATTTTATAATGCTATCGGTTTTAACTTTTAGCAGCCTATCATCAAATTTTTAAATGTCAAATTATATGAATCAATAAAAAGAGTCTGTATTAAATAAAATTGAATAATCATTACACCATCATGTCTTGTCCGTTACGGGGATGGCAGAGAGATGTTACAGAACTGACGTGCTTGCTTAGTATTCACGATTCTGACTACCATAACATTTTAAACAAGCTTCCTCTGATCACTTCCAAGGTTCTAAAACTACGACACAATTACATTATAATCTTCCCTCATTTTTTTTCTCTCCCTATTTTATAGAACCCGAGATACAACAGCATTACAAAACTATCACAAAAATCTATCCTGTAGCGAAATGTTTACATTTTTTGTGTCGAAATGTAAAATAAACGTGCACACATCGGGGCCGGGTTTGTCGCTAAGAATGTCCTTTTCTTATGGATTGAAGGGCAATTTTTTGCTAACAAACAAAAAAGGCGATGGTTTCAAATCGAAACGCTTTGTGAGCCCGTAATTATAAGTAAGAATAAGTTCGGGGATCTCTTTTGTTGTAGAGAGGGGGAGTTTTTCTAAGCGGGTAACGACCGCGGCAGGTGGTACATAAGTTGGCTGATAAATAAATTTCCGAACAAAAAACTGCAACAAAAACTGGTTGAGGCGAGGCCGGGCGCTCCCGCCAATGTCAAATAAAGGTCGCGGGCACATCCATAACGACTGCCGAGCTATAAATTCAGAACACCCTACCGTATTTTATTATGGAAGAAAATTAACATGGCTCTTCCATCCAATGAGAATGTAAATCAAGGACCGATTTAACAATTAAGGAAGCTTTTTATCTTACATTGAAAGAATGAGTGCTACTTCCGAAATCACATCTATCTCACCTGTTTTATTAATTTAACTGTAACTGTTCAGGTTGTTAAAGCAAAGTGGTAAATACTTAAAAATTAAAACTAACCTATACCTTATATTTTATATCAAGGAAATCTGCCAATCGTATCTCAAAATCATGTGACATTGACAGACGCGATACAGTGTTACCCGAATGTAGCAGTCTATTTAAGATATTGTTCACGGTAAACCGGTCGAATAATATCATGAAAAGAAAACGATTCTCATACCTACTGAGAGCATGTTAAAAAAAAATTAAATAGACGCTTTTTTATTGAAACGCGTTGGTAGCACAATTTTCCTTGTGCTATTTTCCTTCCGTTTACATGTCATAATAACCGTTATGTAAATAACCGTCATTTATCACAAGCTGTTAAATAGGTATTCACACAGCTTCCTAAATAGATATGTACCTAATCTTAATAACTTTTTAAACTCATTTGTGTTCTCACTGAACGGAGAGAAATAAAAGAATATGAAGGCGGAAGTTTCTATCATTATCTAGTTTATTTAAAAAACCAAAAGACGAAATAGGCCAATACACATTGAGCCCCAAAATTTCAGAGCAATAAGCTAGTCCACGTCACGTGCAAAGCCAAACACGTGCTGTCGAAGCTACTAGCGATAAAGTTTAAAGGTCCCGTCTTAGTATTCATCCAGTTCTGTCCATTTATATAATGAAGCCACTGCGCCAGCGCCTCACGTATCCAGCCGCGGGGCACGTCCGCGTGTGTCACGAAAGGAATGCTCACTACTATTATTATTACAACGAGAAAAAAAAGACAACGAACAACTGACACTATTTATTTTCACGGCGTCCAGGTAACTCAACAAAAAGCATCCACCGAGGAAACCGGTCTGGTTGAACAAAAAAACCTCTTTGTGGCAAAGGCAAAGGCATAAATCATGCGGACTCACGATCGCAACCGGTTCTGTACGCAGTCGTCTCCACTTCGCACGCCTAATGAGCCTTCAATCAAGGTTGGCTTTGGAACGTCGTTAATTTAAAACCTGTTAGTGTAACTTTTTCCATACGTTAAAAACTCTGCGTTAACCTATTTGTGTCGCCTTTTGTTTTTACTGTTGAATGAGTAAAAAAAAACAAGCATTTAAGCGGCGCTGAAAATTTAATGGGTATTGAAACGAATATACAACAATTCAATCCATTAGAGGGTGAAAAAGAAAGATGCAGTAGATTATGAACACTTCTCAAGTCGGGAGAATACTACAGGAGGAAATAATGAAAGCAGCAATGAGAGTGGCCATTGTGTGAGGCAGAAAAACAAACATTTCTCATTAGGCGAGTGGTGCGAACCGGCCCATTGTTCTCGGGAGGACATAACGGACCGTGTCGGATTTACGTCGACGCTCCACCGACCGCCGACCGACGACCTCTCCAGTCTTCATCATATAACATTACTTATGTCTTTCAACATAAAAGTAAACCCACAAACGAAAGCACAATAATGATTTTAGGGATTTCTATTTCGTCTTCAATCGTAGTCGTGCTACAATTTTCATTGTTTAAAATAAGCTTCAGACGTTTAGTTAAATTGCTAATATGTAATAAGGGACAGTATTGCTTATTACTTTAAAGCACAAAATATTTAAAGGACTGTAACAGCGTATTCATTTATTCTCAAGTAATAAAAAGTGGTATTACGTCCGTCAAAGCAGAAACGCACTACAATTTCAGGCTTTTAGTAGTCTGCAATTATTATCTTTCTTTATTGCTCTCGGTGATCTATATCGGGCAGTGCCCAATAAGAAGTTATATTATAATTAATAGTAGCTTTCTTGCGTACACTTGATCGCATCAGTTTACAGGTTGAATAATAGATACGAGAGGAGTGGAGTGGCCAGCGGGTTCAACGGCCGCTGGACCTCGGACCAATTCGCGACATGAGATTGAATAATAAGTTGATTGCGATCGCGGCCCAAGGCCGGCCGCCATTGCGCGTCGCTCACCATGTTGCGCGCCATTTTGTACACTGTATCGAAAGTTTCCATTGATGCCATTTAATGATATTTTTAATCCGTGTCACCTGAATTTTTCGCACTATTTACTATACAATTCATTTCACTCTATTATATTTTTATTGTTAAACGGTTAACTGTATTGTTTAAACTCATCAATCTTCATTTTGCAGCTGTGATTTGGACTAAAAGAGTTTCGTTTTCATATTTTGTCAAAATAGCATACCTAAATGGAATTTTAACAATACTAATCGACTATTCAAATTTGTATATTTGCATATTTATTACTTAGACCGCGTAAAATATCCCAAGCTATATTCAACGTCGAATTAAACATGGAAATTTTTAGAGGAATTAATAATTTAATCAATTAAGAGCCAGTTCATCATTGTAAAATCCATAGTTGAATCTATATTCGGTGAAGACATTACAAATAAAATTTTGCTTGTACCTGTTCACACAAAAAGTAATGAGATAAAAACTATGAATTTAAAACCATGAACAGAACTAGTTTTTAACGAATAAGGTATTTTTGAGGCTAATGCGAAGAACAAAAAAGATACAACAATAGTGCACAATCATGACGGGTTCCAAATGATAATAATTAATTGCAAATTCGTCGAGACTCGAGTCACTGCTCATAGCCTATTAATGGAGGCTTACGTAATAAACTTGTTTGCAAACGCAATTCAATGGCATTTACAGGCATGGCTGATAAAATTCTCTGACACACATACTAATAACAAGTTAAAGCATATTAATTAGTAACACTGAATTAATTCGTAAGTAAGCAGAAACAATTTCCTGAAACATTTTAAACATGTTCAAAGGCGGAACAAGTAGCTTTTTATGAATTACTGATCTCAAATTACAATCCGACGATATATCTAAAACACGTTCAACGAACACATCAATCTTCTCGTAGGTATCGACCTTGGAATACAAAAATAACACTTCCAGTGTACGAGAGGAAGGAAGCTTTAAACATGCAATTTATCCTTATTGATAAACATTCCTCGACAACATGAATACATATTTAGCGTCGACTCGAACACTATTGTTTTCGTTCCACGCTATAATTGCGGTAAAAAATTAATTAAATATCAATCCCGGGTCAAAATTATCGCGTGCTGTTCGCAAATGCAATTGTTTATTGTTCTTCGTGTCAGAAAGTCGTAATCCGAGCCGGTGAGCCTAGTTTCCTTCGCGAGGCTATTGTCCTCGTTGCAGAGTGCAGATACAGTGTAATTTTATCATGTTTTAACATTCTCGGAATTCAACTAAGCTGTGTTTGCTTTTGCAATGTGTATAAGTTGATTTGTTATTAAGGCCGTGTCTATACACGTGAACAAACAAGTACAGCGCGGCAATCGTAACGTTAAATTGTATATCTCATCAATAAAACTGCATGTAGCTATTAAAAATCACTTAACCCACTTAAGCATAAATGTACCTACCGTAATAAAAATAAATCATTAAGGTATCGTTACTGTAATCATCGGCTTTATTATAATCAATGATATACGACCACTTTGTGATTTCGTAAAAAACATATGTATGTATTTCCTGTCATATATTTGTATAAGTAGGCAACACGCTTTCTCATTCGCGTCACGGCTGATATTTTAACATTCAAAACACCATGCTGTCGAGATTTTTCCTATAATTACGAAGGAATTTATATAGAAACGCATACGCATGTTGTACGTGAGACTAGAAATTCCGGCAATAACGCAACGCTTATTCATCGGGTACGATACAATGAGGCGGCGAGTTATTTATTTAGTAGTGCACAAGAGGCCGTGAGCGGCAATCAGCGCTGCGATCAATTTAATGCGCTCGCGCGTCGCGTTGCGTAACGTCCGGCGCCATCTTACATATAAATCGGCATAATATTTATATTAACCACAACTATTATATTTCCAAAAGCACCAAAAACTTGTGATATCACCGGTACGAGGAAATGTGACTAAATTAAATCGATTTACGACATAATTAATCAATGTTTCCACGGTGACGTCGATCCATTTTTTTCGTAGGTACTCATAAAACATAAACGATACCTATGACACGAGACTTGATGTTGGATTTTAAAATTGTTTACAATTAAAAGTTTACTTATTTAACACGGATTTCGGAATAGGAGCGTCGGAGCAGGTTTCGTGGAAAGGGTAGAGATAAATTCTTCCTGGAAGCGATTAGGGTACGACGTCCAAATTCCCTGCAAGGGACCGTGAATCTTCCGTTCGCGGCGATTAGAACGAGATGAATGTATAGTATGTGAGAGATTATCCAGATAGGGTCCGCCCCGCGCTCGCCCGAACCGGATCGAATCGACCGCTCCTGTTCTGGACAAACAGGGCAGCATAAAGGAAGCGAGAACAACGACGAACGACTGTCAAAATCGTGTAAACTTTGCACGGCGAAGCATACACTTCAGTATAAAGGATACATGTACAGTATAAAGGATACATTTACAGTATAAAGGACACATTTACAGCGTAAAGGATACACTTGAGCGTCGTGATAAATTCCGCCGGTGTAGACGTGACCGGTCATGATTTGAAAACCCACGGCGGAGTTAGCCCGAAGCGTGCGTATTCATAATTCTAAACCATGGAGCGAATGACAATTCGTCTTTTCATTTGTACAGCATGTTCAGTGGCCGTTAAACAGTATAAAGTTCCAGAGCTTTCGATTTTAAGTTTTACCTGTATACAAGCATATAATAAATTATAATATGTATATCCGTGTAACAAACAACACATAATCAAAATAAATCCGTTAACGAATATGTTAACTGTAATAAAAGTCAGTAAACAGTTGCCTAGCAGATGAATACGGGGTCCGAGGTCATGGAAGCTTTCTTTGTTCATTTCAAAGGCTATTCAAACTAGAAGCGGGATCCTTCTCTCAATAAACTTATAAATCGAGCTGTCAGTTCCTGTTCAATAAATTACAAAAGAGGGCAAGATAAGACAGATACTCCAGAGCGGATATTACAACCGGCTCAGGTAATGGAGATTGAGTTAAACGATGCGCGACCGAGACAGGAGATACCTACTAGTTCAAGTAACGGTATCTCAGGGCGAAAGTACACATGCTTGTGATATACATGTGTGTAATGTAATCAAATGTGTGTAAAGCATTAACCTAACACTTACACGCAATTTGTAATGTGTAAAGAATAACATGGATTTCATAATAGATAAAGATATCACATATACAAACATATCATTTCGTACATAATAACACGTTTCGCAGCGTGTGAATAATAATATTTTAATCAATTTCCAAGAACTATTAACGTTAATAAAACTTCCATAACAAGCAACCCGACCTATAAATACTTTATAACTTGAGGTCAACATTCGATTATTACTACCAAACGAATTTTAAGAGCGAATTAAATTCGAGAACGATCGTTATCTGCTACGGGGGCTACAGAAACGAGTTTTCGTATTTGAAGCGTTTTATACAGGTGAGACATTCGTTGAGCGGTGCTACGGCGTGCGACGAAAATATGTAAATTGTTGTTTATGCAGCAGAGCGAGGACGGAAACGGTACAGCCGACCATTAGCAATTCCACAACGATATTGTATAAAGCGAAGACGACGCCGTGAATAAATAAATAGAATAGATCCTGTATAGATTCGCGCCGCGTTCATGGCCGCGTTCCCAGCCGGCCATTGTTCTTTACGTAACGACGACGTGACGTGAGCGATGCGATTTATTATGCTTACGCAGGTGCTCCGCTCCTTGCTCCGTGTCGATTTCCCTCACCATTGTTCTGCTAATCTCGCGACTAATCTATTCCATGTATGCCCTTCATAGCCGCCATATTATTATGTTATTGTAATTGACTCAGCGAATAATATCCTTTAAACTTGCTCAATGTTTATATCGTTTATTTTTACTCGTTGACTCACGCGGCTAATTATTAAATGTTGTATGTATATGTATCTGGGACAAGAGTCGGACATTTCCTGTTCGAATGTTTCTGAAACTGTTCTGTTGCAAGGTGCCGTTGAATGATTATATTAATTTCAATTCTCACGGCTGCATCGCAACAGCGATAGGTATTTGTTACGACGACACAAAGAACAAGGTGAAAATATTGTATGCGATTATTCGCTCTAACAATAGAGGTTAGGAATAGCATGTAATTTATTATTCGTAACGTTTATAATGAAAAATAGAATGCGTATAATAAGCCATTAGTTGCCATTGTTTGTTTTTCTTGGAAATATTTGCAAATGTAGGTACCTTCTTTTACAAGGCCAAACAATGGATGTGAGAAACGACACCGGCGTTCCATTAGAATGTAACAAAGACGTCAAAACAATCAGAAATATCCGTTAAGTGTACACGCACGCGGTATCGAAGACTGATTAAAATCAACACGATACAGGCATTCGCTGACATACGCTTTTCTTCTAATTAAGCTAATGTGATTCACGCGAGCTCGCGTGTCACTGACCTTCACTTAATTGCAAGCGGATACGCGGCTGTCATGCCTCTGCGTATTTTATCATGCTCACCTACACACAGACACACACAGCACACACATACTGCGCAATACAGCCCATTTAATAACGGCGTTCCTGATTTACCGAGCTCATGGCGATGTCAGCTGAGTCATGAGATTGTAACTTCGTTTTAAAGTTCATTTCGTGTCATTACAGTCAGGTGGGTTAAGAGATTGGGGTGAGTGTGTTGCATTCCGGCACGTTTGGTGTAGGCACCCCACAAAACGTGCGCTCGACGTGTTCCATCCTCCCTCACCCTAACCCCCAGGGGCGCGCCCCCACCCCCGCCTAGAGACGCCGACATGCAAATTTAATATTGTTACTTTTATTCCGACTTCACAAGGGCACTGGGAGAAGTAAAGAACGATAAGAGCTTAATATGTATAAATGGCGTTCGTTCGTTCGTTCACGAAACACGCGGTTGGAAAGTTGTTTTATGCGAAACTAAACCACCTAAGCGCTTTATGTGAATGTTAAATAACTGATAACTCATTTCCGTTCCCACACGCGGCCCGCGGGTCGCTTGGAGTTTGTATGTAATGTAACTAACTCCATCCCGAACTTCCATTTCCACTGGATGCGCTTAACGTAGTTCATTTATTTGGCCTTTAATAATTGAAATAATAGATGTATTTATTCGTTAGTTATTTTACATATTGCTATCTTTTCATATTATATGATAAAGGGAAAAAATTACATTTTTCTTTCTCACATCTTATTAATTGTGAAAGAAAATATTTTATCCTCCACCATCGCAAAGTGCTGTTATCTTTATATTTAGCACTAAACTCACAATCAGTACTTGTATATTTTCACTTTGTCTAGTGAAAGAAAAACTTTGCCTCTAGTCATTAATAAATTAAAAATAACCTATTTGTACTTTGCTCTAAGCAGTACACGCCTGTAATTCCCCGTAAGGATTGGCAGAGGGGTGTATTAATCCCACGTTATTTTATAGGCTCCTTCGAATAGGGGGAAAGTCTATTGCCATACGCCGGGCATAACTTCAGGATAACCTTGGAACTTATATGTATATATATAGCAGTGCCAATGCGCGCGTTCGGCGATGTATCATTTAAGGTTAAATATGCAAAGTTATGCAAAATGCACCCCGAGATGGGCTGGAGCACAAAATTTGTGGCGCGTCGGGCAGCAGCATGCAGATTGCTTCATTACCGCAGAATCGCTGCTGCCGGTGAACCGTTTAATTAATACTTACCATGACATTTACATACAATCACTTCACGCACTGTGTTACAAGATTTGTGGACACCACTTACGTATATTTGTCATATCTAGTTAGTCATATACAGCAAGTCTATGAGGATAGAGATATTTGGCGCTCTGTGCTCTCCGTGTACCCAGTACGGGAGCTGTCGTGGAGATACAAAAGTAATGATAGCAATATATTGTGTTTTATACGACTTAAATCATAATATTGTACATATCATCATCAAATTCAAATTCAAATTTGAATTTGAATTTGATTGATTGATTTGAATCATATACAGCAAGTCTATGAGGATAGAGACATTTGGCGCTCTGTGCTCTCCGTGTACCCAGTACGGGACCTGTCGTGGAGATACAAAAGTAATGATAGCAATATATTGTGTTTTATACGACTTAAATTATAATATTGTACATATCATCATCAATGCTTTCATCATTCCACTGTTAGAGACAAGTCTCTTAGGCTGACAAGATTAAAGGCTATAGTCAGCGGAGTCTCTTAGGATGAGAGGGTTTAAAGCGCTGGCCGAGAGTGGGTTGGCAGATAAATGTATATGTAGGAAAAAAATATTATAGTCATATAAGTATTATCGAAAAAAAGAATATGTTTACATTAAACAACCTTCAATTTAATGATAATATTGACCTATTATTGACGTGACATAAGCTGCCGTAAGGTGACCATAAGCAGATGTAAAGTAGCCCCATAATGACACTCAAGTTGTGAATAAATATAAAACCGGCATTATGGCACTATAAATATAAATGAATCTTCACAAAAACTATTTTTGAATATATCTCTTTTAATATAAACATGTAATAAAATAAAATATCAAATTCTTGAATCGTAATTGATTCATTATGTGTTCGGATATATTACGCGCTTGATATTTTTAGAAATCTAAACGGCTTTTAAAGTGGGGAATTGTATAGTAAATATTACAAAACTGAGCCTTGATGTAAGTACGCTTCACGATTTTCATCCAATTCCCTTTATGTTATTAGTAAGTCGTCTTGCTTGTATAACTGTCAGGGGTTGGCGTGTCTCAGTTTTGTCTTAATTAACATTGTTTTCAAAATATTCCACTTGGAGTAACTCTACATCTGTGGCTCTGTTTTATGTGATAGACAAAGACTATAGAGTTCGAGACAATAACTAAGGGATAAGTATATTATTATTATGGGAGTGTATTACACTTCTCTGCCTACCCCTTCGGGGATGTTTTGGGGGATGTTACGTTTTTAGTACAGTGATTAGTGAAAATAACATTTCCTCAGAACTATTTAAGTTTGGGCTTGGATCTCTCTTTGCAATTCACCAACGCAAGTAATGTATATCATACACTCACTGAAACTTATTTCACAAATGTCATAGCTCATAAAAAATGACAGTCACCTACTAACTGACACACAGTTCAACAAATAACTTGATAATTAGCAAGTCATAATTGCTGGAATAATTGGTATGAGAGTGGCGGCAAGAGCGACACGGCGGCGAGCGACGAAACCAATTAAAATCAAATTGTTTGGTAAACACGGCAGCCGACGCCGCGGAGCTTATCCAATATCCGAATACCGTTCAACTGGCACAAAGGACTGTCGCCGCCACGTCGCTTTGTACTCGACGTGCGTTACTCCGCCTTTGTGCCCCGCGAACGCTCCCACGAATTATTTTCGGCGAATATTCGTTTATTGTATTCAGTGTGGTAACAGCTTTAATGTACCCAAATTACTTTTTCACCAAAATAGCAGAAGTACTGTAAATAATTCAGACAGTTCGGCTTTATTCATATAGGTATGCGTACATTATATCTACACGCCAAGTTTCTTACGATATAGATAGGGAACACGGAGTGCTTTATAACATTTTTGTGTAGCGCCGTTAGATTTTATCGATCATCAGAAAACAACATGAACCGAGAACACGTGTAATCTTCATCAAACACAACATCATGTCAATATTTGCTCGAACGGTTAGGCAAGGAGCAGGACTCCAAAGCCAAAAACAAATCTATCAAAAACGTGGACAACAACAAAACACTACAGATAAAAACATCGCATTGTTTACAAAAGTGGCAAGGAACCCGCCGGCCAACCTTGGAAACTCGACGAGCCCAAGCCGCCCCCGCCGACGGGCTGCCCGACGAAAGTGACCCAACTTCCGACGCTGAACAACAAAGCGAGCGAAGTTCAAACGATCCGAGAAACATTTGCACCGAGAGCGTTGTTCCCAACTTCCGAACCAATATAAAGTTGGCGGCCACTCGCCCGCTGAATACATTAACGTTTACGTAATACCAGCATTAAGGATTACTTACTTCGAGAACTTTATCCACAACCTATTGATTAATCGCTTCATTACGAGCCATTCAACTTAGAAACTTGTTTTCATAGCAATTTTTCGTAATAGAGTAATATATTAAAAAGAGATAATCATGACTCTTTTTTATTCCATACTTGCCCTATTTGTCGATTACGATAAAGGTGCAGTCACGAATTATGACTACACAAACAAGTCCGGGCGTTATTAACAAGATTGCAGACACAATAATCAGTTACGTCTCGGGCAACCTTTCTTCATCTCTTTTGTGTTATTCCAACTTTCGCCATACCTTTTATTTTTATTACCTGGTATTGAACTTTAAGTTCATTATGTTAAAAAACACATGACATTTAACTCCATACCTATTTAATTACTTTTCATTCTGTATAAAAATCATGTTGTTACTTAAAAACATACTTTACGTAATTTGTTGAATATGCTCGGTACAACTATTGTATGAAGCCTCCCTCTCGTAAGGGTGCCGGGGTGGCCGCTCTCCTCGTGACGTCACACCCCTGTCACACGCAGACACCGTACGAAATTAATGTTTTATCACCCTTTATCGCGGGTACAATATTTCAGTAAAGGACAACTTCGCAGTTTTGTTATAACAGGCAACGAATTCCATATATCCTTTGTTCGTTTTTTGGTTTAGATTTTATTCTTGCTGGTATCGCTCACAGTTTTTACTGCCATTGCAAATTGCAATTTCGTTCACTACTTTCTTTGCTTCAGAAGCTTTATGGTTACTCGACGATGAGACATTAACGATGAACAAAACTTCGAACGCGTTCCGCTGTGTTTTAGTAGAATTCACAGTTACGTTAACGCACGAACGAAAAGTTATGTGAAGCCCACGAACTAGACTTAAACACTACTACAGTTGTTAGCTAAAACGAGAAAGTTTTAACGAGACAAGTAGGAGGCAACTTTTGCCCAAGCCGGCTATTGTGTTACGTAAAAGTTTTCTTTGTAGCAAACAAAAAGTTCGTGTATTGTTTTGTGTGACGTAATGCGGGTGTAAACGGTGAAATACGAGCGTTAAACATCAACAACAACAACACTGACCGTTCAGGAAACAACAGTTGTATTAGTAAACAGATCGGATTGGATTCTATATATAGTTACCGGTTTATGAGATAAAAGGTTTGCGTTCAGCACAATGTGTTTTTTTGTATTTATTCGATAGCTGTGTTTGTTGTGAAACATGAACGAAATCGAAAAAAAACCTATTAAACGCGAAACGCGGTGTGGAAATGAATTTTGAGTTCGCTTTCGCATTTAATTTCACTGCGTAATGAACGAGCGTATGAAGTGGGGTTGAGTGGTAAAACAGCGTGTTCTGTTTTGCTACAAAATGAAAGGGATTGTCAGTTTTTGTGCATTCGAAATCCGCTCGGCTCACTTCATTAAACTAACGCTTAGGCTCTTGAATGCATCCAATTATTGTCGAGCGCTGTTGCCCGCAATAAATACATCCTCTAAACTATCCGACGCCGGGTATCAGTCAACCGCTTTTCTACCTCGCTATTGTTCGCTGAATTTGCGACAATCCCTTGCTAAAGTGTCATTGAATAACCCTAACTCTGCAATATAACAACCAAACTCATTCTAAGAATAATAAATTTAAATAACATAGACATCTGACAATTATTATCATTTTTAGAAAAACGTAACATCACGTGATGATGATGAAGTAAATATTAAAGTTTAAAGCCAAGCAATCATGTTTTACAATCTTTACATTGAAAGGAAGCATTTGATTTGCAAAAGGTTGAATCAGTTTTATATTAAGACGCAACAGAAAATATCTCGATATGAATACAAAGAGAAAGTATAGACAGAAAACTCACTATTATAGATACAACGTTAACTTGAAGCATCTGCTTACAATGAATTTTGAGTTATGTTGAACTGAACAGGTGAGTGAGAGATATCCGAATGATTTCAATGTTTACACTCGTGAATTTGGAATGTTGCCAACATTCGTCACAGAAATGATCCGCGGTCCGCGCGGAGCGGCGCACGCCTAAAAACATTAAAAGAAGTTACGTGCGACGGGAAAATCCGACGATGGATAGCTCTCTTGTAATAAATCCATCCGCTCTCAACGTTTACGGAAAAATTAATGGCACTGTATTTATCATTCGCTAATTTATAGCCACGATTGTAAAAATACACGCTGCGATGGTTAGGTGCTTCTTATGATATCTATCAACTATATAATGTATGTATATCGTTTACGTTGCAAAGAAATACTGTAAGGACTACAAAGGCATTAGGTACCAGGTGTAGGTACCTGCTATATTGTGTAATATGAGTGTTCATATAAGAATTTTAATACAAAGAAAAAAATAAAAAAAAAAAAGAGTATGTATGGGTGGGTGCGTGTAAACGTATACGAT
>DWEE01000108.1:0-22393 GCA_018245755.1 Parelbella macleannani | reverse complement strand
ATGACGACCCGCCTGTCATACCACTTCAATATGAGAATGTAACTTTTTCAGTCTGAGTTTTTCCTCTATCAATAATTTTAATATAACGAAGTTTTTTTTTTTTTTTAAATCAATACCTTACCTTGCACGCTGCGGTTTTAACTATCACCAGTATCAATATAAATAGAATGCCGAGCTGCGGTTCTCCGAGTCAGTGGTTCTCAACGGCTCCAGCTCGATATTGAACTGGAAAATTATGTAGCTATCAAGCTTGTAGTAATAGGTTTTAATGTTGAAGAATTATTTTTCGCTCTTAGCAAATGTTATCCCCACATATGTTAATGTACTTACTGTGCTTATGTTAAATATCTATAGGTAAAAAACTCCATGTGTAATGCTTTAGACCTCTTTGTATGTATGGAGATAATTTTGATATAGTCTTCAACTTATATGTACTTGGTATCTTTCCCCAACTATCAGAGATTCGATGCCCACTTGATCATCATCTTTTCTATCAATGTGTATATGCTATCTAAGTCTTCGTCCTCATTCAAAAGCAGTTGATGTGCTCAAGAAACCAAATCAGGGAAAGGCTCCTATAAAATTGCTGATAGCCAAGAGCGCTGTCGCCAGCGTGGCTTAACGTGTCAGTTAGTTTGCTGTACGCGGTGGCGTCGAGGCTGGAGAGGGTGTGATTGTTCCGGCATAGAGTATTTTATACCCATTTAAAAATGTCTAATTTTAGCTACGACCTACCATGATAAAGTGCCATGTACATAGACTGATCGTGGCGTAATAGCAGGTAATGTTTAACGTTTTATTTATCCATAACGTCTTGTTCACTAGTGTCTTATGTAAATCAATCTCTTGCATACTTTCGCTTATCGGTACAAAATAAATATATTCAATTTTGATTTTTTTTTTGCAGTTAGCACAATATCTTTTACTCGTTCATCTCTTTTACGTTAATCTCGTTCGTTATCTACTTATTCACATTAATATTGAGGGATATTAATCCGCTTTAAAAAGAACGATTTAATGGCTAGAAATATTTCTCTCTTTGATTTATTTCCATTCGTTCTTATAAAAATCTAATAAGTACGGTATCGATACAATAAATAGTTAATTCGAAATTTAAAAGCTTTTCGATTTTCAAACAATACCGACATCTGCATGGAACATTCTCTTCACTAAAAATATCAACTAAGATGTATATTTTACCTTACGTCATCATTGAGTAATTTTTTTGCGCTGAACGTTAAACAACAGAATTACCATTGTAGGACCCGTTAACGCATACATCATTTGCTCGAATCGCACAATCAAAAGCCGATGGAACGTAAAGCGTGCGACCGTATTGCAATGTAATTTGCGACGTATTGTTTCTGCGCGGATTTGTGAATTTCCAATTCGACGCACACATTTCATTTGCGAATATTAACCAAATATACAACAAATATTAGGCGAAACGGGAGGTTAAATCTGCTGTAAGTTGGTACGTACCTACATCGCCATACGAAGGTGCCAGAGTCGTTCGAAAGCCATGAATGGCCATGGAAATGCGCCCACATTAATGTTAACGGGGTGCGATTATGTAATTTGCGATAGTGATACAGCGGTTATCTTGCGCGTACACTGCTTTGTAAGCGTTCTGTATATTACCATAACCTTACACATTGCGAGTAATGTACGCCGAATTGTTCGATCATTAGAAATTATGATAAGCAGCGATGTAAGTAGTACAGTATTAACTCTATGATGACATTAAATGGATTGGTTTAATCACAGTATACCGCTTATTCTTTTACTACACAGCAGTGGGAGCTTTCTTTCCTCGTTGCGCATCTAGAAGTTATGATATGTGAGTACGAGGGTTTTTAAACTAATGCTTAGAAATACTGCACTGTTGCTGATGACTCAGTAGTTTCCTTATTTGAAATCGAAGAGCCATCTATTTGTAAACGCGTAGCATTATATAATATGAAATTAAATACATTAACCCTTACCACTCTGTCGTCGAGTGTGGCTCGACATTATATTTCTTACACCAACTCCAGTCAGACTCGACATTATAGTAACGCAATTTTTAAAAATAATTTAAATTATTAAATGTATTTTTTTTCTTTTAAATACATAATATATCTCATTCTGAATATTCCGAATATGCAAAATATATATATTTTTATTGAGTTGAGTTAGTAATAGGTAATTAAAAAAAATGAGTTCAAAGGGTTAATGTCGACTTTATCCATTTCTACCAAGCAGTATACAATAAATAAATCGAGTCACGACTGGTGAATTTTCAAGTTTCGGACCTAAGGCGAACTGGCTTGTTTAAAAATTGATCACGGCAGATACCGTTATATAACATCGTTAAACTATGTGATACGACACTTACGGGGAATATTTGAAAACGTTCACCCTACATCAATCCGTATCTCCATCGGACGTGTTCAAGTTTGAGAACTCCCTCGATCATGTGTAAAGAGTCCCTTTTCGGATCGTACACGGACGTGGCGGTGTGGAATTCATTGCGTCGTTTTTCGTGTACATAGGTGCCTACTTACCCACTGTCTATGTACCTATAGATGCCCACACCGGCTCCATTACGCCCATGCATACGTAATTAAACGCACGTATATTTTTAAATCGAACACCATTGTAACTGTGAAGTCATCGCGGTAAGTCATGCGCGGCGAAACAATCGTACGGGTGAATCATTTCCGCTTATATATTTTATATGTTTCAAGCACATGGCAACCACGACAGTTATTATTTTCCGTAGATAATTTTCTACCTGTTTGACTTGCTCTTTTACGTGGTATATCTGTATATAATTGTATATAAATGTAACCTTTGTTTTTAACGATTTTTCTTAATTGTAAATTTAATTACAAAAAATAATAATTATTGTTTAATTAATAAAAGATAATTACTGATTCTAAACAGCAATTTTTTTTTTCTTCTCTTTACAATCTATTATCGCATCTATCATTTAAAATAATAATTAAGATAACCGTTACAATGACTCGATAGCATGTACCGATTCTCAAAAACTAAAAAATAGGCCAGGAAAGGAATCTACAAGAACCGGATTGTTAACATCAACTTTTTTTTGTTTTTTTTTATAATCAAAAATCAGTATTATAAGCTGAATTGACTCAAAGTAGTTGAATCTGTCTCTTTTAATTAGGACTGTTATATGTATGCTTTTACTAAGCATACTTTGGATTGGCAGAAAATATTATCGGAATCGAAGTTCACCTTTGTAACAGCATGATTAAAAAATAAGGTATGTTTCTCATGTGTGCCGGCCGTCACGTTCAAATTTATCGTAACCTAATAAAAACATGTAGGTTTATTATCATATTATGTCTTTAAGTGTTGATTCGAAGCCGTAATATAAACTTATTAACTTATTTCATTATATATTCACGACAAAAATTTTATTTGTTCATACCATCGTCAAATACAAAATGGCCTTCGAGACGTCTTATGGTATTTTAATATGTCTTTTGGGGTTCCGTTTTCATTATTATTGTCATATTATATCGCTTAGCTTCTTGTATAATTCCATAAAACATTTCATAGCTGATTTTTATTCTCAGCTTTATGACCAGGTTCTTTCTTCTTGATGCCGATGAACTCAAAGGAACATATTCCACTACATCGTGTCAATAGTTGCTTTATCAGGTGTTTAAAAATATTTGGCCACAGAGTTGATATCAACCTACGGCTCAGACAGTTGAGTGAACTGTCTCCAAAGCTCTTTCTTCGATGCTGCCAGGCACAAAGCTCAAACACAAAACAAAAATCATTCCTTTACACGAAACGTCGTTGCGTATTCGCGTTAATGTGAATCGAAACGCGTTTTTCTTTTTTGTTTTTTTTTTTTACTTTTCACCCAGCGTGCCAAATGACTCATTTATTCAAACGACGGAACCCATTAATAGCGTGGACCGCTCGCTCTTGCGCTCCCTCACTCCGGACACCGGTGGAGCGGCGCTGGCGCTGTCTAAATATTTATATAATATTTAGTGAATTATTACGGCGTCGTGAATTATACACGACGCCACGTGGACATTAAATGTCCTTAATGTCCGTGAAGTAACATAATATCTTGATTACAATGTAAATAGCGCGCCAGTGTAAAAATAAGAGGAACATCTCTCGTAAGTGTGTCAAGTGTGTTTCTTCATTTTTACGTTGATACGCGTTACATTTTGTATACTGTGACGTCAGTGTAGTGCATGTTTACTATAGAGACCGGTTGGTTCTTAAGTTCGTTGGAGATAAGATTTATATAAAATATTGCAATTATATGTACATACATTACCCTGCAGGTATTGTTTTGGGTTTCTATTACATTATTAAATATCGTTATACTTTGATATTGAAACGTTGTTTGTTGTAGTTTAATGACATCTCTTGTTCACTTTTTATCTACTAACAATATCATAAGGTTACTTTAATACATAGTATAGAGCGAATCATCTAATGCCAACTCTCGAAGATACTGCAAGTTACTGACGCCTTCTAATCGTCAGAATTCAGTATGTTTGTACTTTTTAATACAGTGATACAGTATCTACTCATATATAATTATCAGTCGACACTGACCTAACAGCATCAAAATGTATTTAAATAATATCCCATATAAGTACTTTTCATGATGGTTTTTGAGAAATAAAGATTATTCTTCCTTACTTAGAGATATTGACTGCCTCCTTGATCTAGTGGTTGCAAGCGAGAGCTAGAGGTCCTGGGTTATTTCCTGGGATGGGCTATTATTGAGCTTTCCCAACATGAAATTCCTAGTATCTAGTGGCTCGGAGTCTAGATTTGTTGCCGATGTATGGCAACGGACTCACCCCCAAATTCCATGGTGGCCGTATAGCTTAACAGATGAATCGTGAAAATGCACTACACTCTTTTGATTTTACCCCTTTGGGGATATGGACTTAATATTATGTTACGTTATATGTACGAATATATCAACGCGATAACGACACTTATCTGAAAAAGTATTATTTGTGTAATTATTTTATCGTGTATATATCTTTTATAGTTTTGTAGTTGAGAAATAAAGCTTCTTTACCCACGTATATAGAAACATACATAATTGCAACGAAGCGTTACAAGGGCGGATTCCGCGTTTCAACCATTGTTTGTGTCGCGCAGAAATATTAATTTTCTGAAACAAACGTTGCATCGAGCCGCGTCCACGGTGGAATTAGTTCTTGACAACTGCGGAACGGCTGTGTGTCGCACTGTTCGCGTTCTGAAACACTGGAGGGGCGGCCATTTTTATTTTTGAACGAACAATGCCTCACGTCTTTTCAATATAACAATTGTGGGGGTGCAATGAAATTGGTTTAAATGCGTTTAAAATATATGTGTGTGACTTAGATTTCGTTATAGTGGGGTGGTTGGTGCTTTTTGTGTGGTAAGAGTATGTCGCCAAATAGAATTAATGTTATATTTTTAATGTTTTTGAATCTTAGCAAATTGTAAAGATTTTTTTTATGTTATTTAAATCAATCCAAAAATATGTACACGTGAAATTTCAATACTATACTAAATTTTCAGTTTCAAATATAGTAAATTTAATATATATTCAGAGATTAAAAACTCTCAAAAATCGATTTACGATTTTAGTAATAGCGTTGAAAGCGCATTGCGTTACAGACGAGTCTAATGAAACAGGGTCAATAATTTTTTCTTACGAATTGCCTAAATAAATTGCCAATTAACATTCTTCCGCGAACAAACCATGATGCAGCTTGTAAACGATGCGCTTCAACCGATTTCCTAATTAAAGAAATAAGTCATATCAATGACAGTATCATTTGCTATGTTAAACAAATATTTAAATACGATACGCTAAAATGTTTACAGTTTATATGTGAAATAGTAGCAATCTTCAAAGGTTTAAACTTCATCGGAAATTGTTATTTTTCGGAAACAAATATCCCCCACTCCGCCGCCACTTTATCGAAATTAGACAAGTAATGGTCATTTTAGAATCGTACGCGTAGTAGTACGCACGTCTGTAGAACTATTTTTATGTTTTGCCATTAATTAAAACTTTGTTTTATTCTATAATTTTGTGTCAAAAAAACATTTGTTGTTAGTCAAGATGAATGAATTGTAAATCTACTATCTTTATGATACATTACAATTTCCTTAAAAATTGTGCATCACGAGAAGTCATTTCGGTTTCGTGTTCTCTCATTTCCGCATTCCGTGCAATTTTATTTGTTGACGTCATCATTAAAACTAACAATCCCAGTTTGTTATCCACTTGGAACTGATGATCTATATGGTGTAATCAATGTATAGTTGTATACCTACTGGGTTCGTTATTTCCATATAATTTTAGCGACTACGTATTGTTTGAATTTGTTTATAATTATTATTTTTATTATTATCAATATAGCGTCCAGCCAGGTATTCGCTAACGGTGTAGGCAAAAAGCACTGAGTGCCAAATATCTCTATCCTTCCATACCTAACTGCCTCATTTAAATTCCCTGCCACCTTCATACACGCACGCCGGTTTCGAGTATGGGTTTGAATGTCATAAACCCACAAAAGCGAAAACACTAACGGTAAAAGTTTTCTTGCAACAAATGTCTATCTGTACGCGCTCGGTACCGAAGCTAGACCACAAGTAACGGTAAAAGCCACTCGGTATCAGAGTTTTCCGTCGGACATTTTGTTTTAGTACTCCCACCTACAGCGCTAGTGGTACTTTTGACCTAAAAACGTAAAAACCCACGTAAAATTATCCTTGGTAACCTATTTGTTATATCAGTAGTATTATATCGAGACACATCAAACAGGTGATGGTTACGATGCAAGTGGTTGTATCTACAAATAGCGTAATTGGAACTTTTCTTTCAATTATTTTATGTACATCCTGTTTTGAGTTCTAACCTTCCGCATTTCATTATTAATCAATGCTCAGTGAATCATAACGTTAAATCTATATGAACAGTTTATAAAAGCGGCTCCTGCTCTTCATCGCGATGCTACGCAAATATTTGTACGTTTAGGCACCAAGACGCCAGCCCTAATTGATTATTTGGACTGACGTCGTCCCCTTCGCGCTTTTGTACGCAGATATTGAGCTGTTAACACAATGCCTTCGAGAGGGTTCCACGGGTACTGAATTATCGATGTGACATCGCTATTATGACGAAGACATTTATTTGACTTGACGACTTCTCTCTTGGTAGCAGATGTTATATTAGCATTGCTTCAATAACTCTCTTCTATTTGCTAAAAGATGAAGATTTAGTGTAACAATTAATCAATATAATATCGAGTAATAGTACAATGGAAATTGTTAAACTTATGAAAGAAGAAGAAAAAGGCCTTTAAAAACTGTTAATTACAAAAAAAAGCGTTGAGGGTGTATTTAACGGACTTAGATTACAAGAAGTCGTCGATGCCCGAATACTAGTTTTGATTGACTCGGTTTTATATAGTATCGTGAGAATCTCAGAATGTCGAGTTCGATTTATCGCGACTTCGGAAGCAATCGAGTTCTGTTCCATTAATAGAGCAATGTGATTAGAGTTATCAAAACAATCGCTAATCAAATAGTAATAGCGAAATTAAAACAGACTAATTAGTTTGGATTTTATTTAAAAGAACAATGTCAAATGCACGTGACAGAAAATCCAAGTTTCCAAAAAAGTAATCTGCTACAAACGTCAAATGAAATCGAGTCCCCCGGCTATTACCTAAGTGACTAATCACAATCCTATAATACAGTTTGGATGCAATTCCCGATACTCTGTAACTGTAAACCGCACTGGGTCCAATAAAAACGATATCTTGTGCGTATGGCATAAAGTTCAATATCAAATGAAGCCTATACGAGCGTAGGGACCCGGTTAATACCGTCAGGATTGAATAATTCGAAAGGCGTGATGGAACGGTTTGTGATCGAGCCAATTTTTTTTCTGTAATACTGATAAAGGGCCTTTGATTTATGGACTTTTTCAATGGTATTTGAAATCTTTTACGTATTTAGTTTTGCATATATGCCAAGGTGAACTTTTTTTCTTGATTTGTCTACAGTTCTTAGAATTAAAGATTTTATTTTGCCAATAAAATACCACTTTTGAAAAGATGCGGCATTTTAATATGTTAGTATAGCCTTTACAGAAAAATACAACAGTAAACCTTATATCTGTGTTTTTTTTCTCAGGTCGCCACCTGCAGCATAATAGGGAGCCATACGCCGCGGCGGAAAGACGGGTGCGACACGCACTCGTGGTACGTACCTACCCATCATTGTTAAATCCTCTTTAATAGCCAGAAGATTTCGTAATCGCTACTCCCATTTAACAAAAACAACATTATCTAAACAATTCCTCGCAATTTTTTCTCCACCCCGGGCATCTCTTTTCGGAAATCCCGTAAAGTAACCTCGTATCATGCTTTCCTATTTCAATTTGAACCTTACTATTTTCGTGATGATGCTCGATACCTAATTATGCTTCTTGATTCTACCTTAGTAATACTTCTCAATTTGTCTTTTTTTTGTAAAACAACTTTCGAGGCTCTTTCTATAAGGTATAGGTATGTCTTTGTTAATAATAACTTCAGCCAAGATGAATATAGTTTCAAAAATTAAACCAACATACTCATTAAATATTCAGTAAAAAAACAAAGTGTGAACCTAGTAGAAATCGTTTCATTTCCTTCTTTGCGTTGCTTTTCTCTGAGATGCTATTTTTGAAGAGAATCATATTTCAAATTTTCCTGTACTATTGATGACAGTAGCAGAATTTCTATCATAACTGGATTAGGTAATTGTTTAGTTCATTTAACTGGAATAGTTGTTCCCGTTAAATAAACTAAACAATTGTTAAAATTGCCCCTTGCTCTCTGCCTGCCCCGTAAGGGACCTAACGTTAAGACATGTATGTATGTATGTATTATTAAAAGCAAACAAATTATTTCAATGTCTGAATATTATGAACATTTAGTTAAATATTCAAATCATCATTTCGGAACTAGATCTCATATACCTAGATGTTTCTTTTCATCTTCAGAACATATATTACAAATATGAATTAATAATCCTTGATGTGTATAACTGATCTTGACAATCGCAACCTAGATTTTGACTACAAGAATCTATGATCTGTCAGCGTTGGGCACCGATGCCAAGTTTGATGTTCTGAAGCTGCTCCGGATCTGGTGCCAGACAGAATGAGAGAACGGGACATGCTCGTGAATTATTATATTATAAAGTGTTTTTATTGCACTTTTGCGGGAAGACAATGGTACGCCGTTACATTGTGTGCCAAAAGAGTTGCCTTACTAGTCATATAAGCTGCGTCATGTCCTTTTATGATTTCCTTTTAAAAAATTCCACTTGTCTTAATATTTTCACTGTTAACTATAGTACATAACTTATTGGACATATCGATTTCTGTAGCGCGATGTGTTCTAAATATGTATGTAATATGAATACATACACTTATTTTCCATGAAATTTAAATGATACTTAGATTTTGGCGAGATGTCACAGAAACATCTACTCTGATCCTAAACCATTTTATCATCCAACAATCAATTTTCTCTCGTAATCAAATTGTGAGATTCCGTATTTGTATTGACTTTAAAGTGATTGAATACAAACTTAACATCACGCTTGTAATCCCCGAAGGGGTAGGCAAAGAAGCGTAGTACACACCCGCGTTTCACCAGTTACGTTTAAGTCCCATGGAATAGGCGGTGAGTGGTTAGTGATTGTATAGCAGCGGTTGTTAATGCCAGTAAATGAATTTAATGCCTTTTAGGTGATCATTAATTCTGCATGAAGTGATTATTGCTTTCAGGCAATTTCAAACGATGTAGCCATAAGCGCAGTGTTTTTCAAAGATTTAATTTCAGAAGCATAATTCCATTTCACGTCAAACTCCCACATCGACCCCTATCGCCTGTCAGTCGACGTGTTCGGCGACGACGTGTGTTTAGCAGTTCAATTTAATTCGCCTATTGATTTTTCGATGTGGTGTTGTTTTGTCTTTTATTCTTTTTCTTTCGGTATTCCAATTAGTTTACATTTTATGTTATATTTTTTGCTGTTATAGTCAGGTACATTTATTAGAATAATTACAACTTTATAAACATACTGTTTTCCGATATCAGTCGTCACTGAACCTAAACTCAAACAAAGATCTTCTTAAAATAATTTGTTAATTTCGATCGTGAACATTTAAAGAAAAATGTTGTTTTGCGGAGCTTCTTCTGTTTTGTCGATTTGGTCAATTTACATTTCATACACTAATATCTATATTTTTGCACGGTTTTGGTTCACGCCTTTTTACTCATTCTATCGTAGCATTCTCGTGTATGTTTATTTTACATACATCTAACATCAGGGTTATTGTCATTCCATTATCGATTCTATTCGAATTCATTTTCTATTTGACCGTTATAAATCATGTCACGTTAAATAGCTAGTCAGAAATACGAACTCAAAATTTTAGTTCTGTCTCTCTTCCAATGTGCTCGTAATTTGCGGGAATAAATCTATTATCGACATGCGCTTTGAATTATTCCGAACGCTATTCAGTTATATGAAAATGAAATTCCATTAAATCTTGAACAGCCTTATTTTGGATCTTCCTATTTAATTAACATATAATGGTCATTACATAACTTTTGAATGCTATTATGAAAAATCTAGTAAAGGAAACCTGATAATTTAAACTAGATCATCACATCACTTTTAAATATTTTTATTTGTAATCGCTTCTAATCCTATTTTAATACAACGATCGAACCATATTGGAATGGTAAAATATCGCGAGTATCAAATGAGCTCACGAATAAATGAGCTTCCATTTATTGGGCTAAACTGAAACACGATTATGTTACAATTATACCGCATTAAAATGGTATTAAATATTGTGTAAGAGCAGTGTTATGTTATGCAGTTTTTACTGATGCGTAAGCATTAGTTGGGAAAAACTTAACTGCGGTACAACTATGACTTTTATGGCTAACCCTTGAGACAAAGGCACTTCACCTATTTACACTTTACACTCTAAATTACATTCGGCTTTAGTCCCGTGAAACCAGAAACAAAATAGCATCGTTACCGATACTTTGTAACTTGCAAAGAGGTTTAAATCTTATTAAATTCTAGTTCAATTTGACTTCTCTCGCGTGTAGATTTTCCTCTTGTAAAAACGCAATGTAGCAGAGATAAATATGCAGATAAGATTCAGATCCCTTCAGTCTGTGCTGTGCGGAATTGTAAAGAGGGCATTTGTCAAGGAAACGTGGTGTACAGAAACGAGAGAACGCAAGTAATGTTTTACAAGAGATGTAGATGTTTAATGTCAGATTTGTTAGGCATTAAGTACGAAACATTGTAATAAATCAGTTGGTAGAGATGGCCTTAGTCATAAAAGTGCCACCAAATAAATCAGGAAATAGTACTGCTTTCGGTCACGTTGTAAAATGATTTAAATATATTAAAAGTTAATGTTGAAATTGCGGAAACACATTTTAATACTAGTACTGATAAATATAGCAATCTTTCAGCCAGCGACACTAGTTATACGGAATTGGAATAAGGCCACTTATCAAGAGGATATCACTGAACAAATCAAACAAGTAAACAACGAGCTTGTCTCAGACCGTGACACCTTGGTAGATATGCTTCTGAATGTCAATGTAATTAAATTATTATAGGAATTGTGTTAAAGTATCTTTTTATTAGAAATATTTTTATAAGCACCTATAATTTTTAAAGTAGTAGAAATTTATTCTCTCCAATAGTAATGATTTTAAAGTATATTTAAAGGACTTTTTATTGATGCAACATTTGCTATAGCTTGAAACATAGTAATTGATAAATTGTTCACTTTATATCTATAATTTAAGGAGAGAGTAATCTTCGTGGTCAGATACTAAATTGTTTTTCTTTTGAAATCTCCACACTAATACAATATCGACCTGAACAGACGTACGGTACGGTGTTACTCAAAACTGATCACATGTTGTGAATTTGAACGATTTCGTGTTCACCCACAATTTGTCCATCAATTAAAAGTCTCGTCATCGCGGACTGGTCATCGTTATAGTGCTCCAAGCGAGTACTTTCGTAATCTGTTCACGTTGTTATGGTTCACTTAGCACCGGTTCTGCATAACTTTGACGAGTTTACCGATAATGGAGTGAACGTTGAATTCGTCGGGTGACACTTTAAAGTTGACGGCTTGTATTAAATTACGTAATATGGCAGAAAAACTGATTTATATTTCTTGCGCAACTACTTCATAACAAATGCTTCGTTTTTAAGAAAATTTTCGGTGTCATATTACGGAGTTATATTGTAGAAAGACATGCTGTGATTCGTATACATTATGTTAACTGAGTAATGTAATTCTGTAATAATAATTTCACTATAGGCTCAATTTGATTCGCTTTCATCAAATCGTAATGAAATGTGAGCATATAAATAAAATCAATAATCGATTTATACAAATTGTCGACGTGAAGTTTTACAGCTCCCAATGTTACTGCATTTTCTTGTTAAACGACGGTTATTTCCGTCGTTTCACGGAATCGGCCCTGCTCCCATTCCGTATTGGAAATGTCTGAATAGTTCCGGTGGCAGCGTGGCTTTTGATTGACATGCCATTCGAAATGATCAATTCAATTTGAACGCCGTTGACCAACGACGTTAATAATAATATAACAATCTGTTTTATTTCTTTGCATAATCATAAGTTTGTTAAACCTTTAATGTAAATATTAATTATATTTCCATTTAAAATCTATATATGTAAATCTTCATTTGTTTACTTCACATACATCATCAGACTGTCTAAGTTCACTGCTGGAAATAATTTGCCCATAATCCTCACGCTGGGCGAGCGAGGAGATTGCAGAGAGCTATTTCCCGGAACTCATTGTTAACTTGAGCAGTTATATTATTATATTGCGTTTATTTCTTCATATTCTAAAGCGGTTTAGTTTTCCTACGTTGAACATGAATCAATTTAATTCGAAGTTAAGTTGTACATTTGTAGTAACTACCAAATTAATAGTCAAGTGAACCGTTGACCTTTTTACCCAATCAGTTTGTTTTCCTTCAACGCAATAATCGATACGTTTTTTGGCACGGCGATCCTTTCGATGCGTACCAGTGTTTTGAATACTTAATGCCCTTGTACCAGCGACTTCGGTAATGTATTCGGACCGCAAACTATGACCGCGCCGGCTGAAGTATTACGCAATGTTAAGGGTGGAATCAAGTTTCATCGATTCGCTCATGTACCAACCGACTTGAATGTTTGATTTGTTCACATTCCTCTGTCGTTTATGTTATTTGTGAGCTGCTTAAGCTTATTACATTGATTGGATTTTGTTTCGTTCTAAATGTTTTCTTGTTCCCAGTTGTTTACAGATTTGTAAATAGGTTTGCGCAAATGAGCTGCAATATCGCCCTAATATCAAATATGGCGGGTAATATCAAGACTTTGTTGCTTGTGAAAGCAATGAAAAGTGGAATGTTGGGTTTTCGACCTCACACAAAGGCTCACGGTACGGTACATCGATTTTTTTTCAAGACCGTGGAACTCAGCCCTATTTGGAGCTGTTCTAAATTTAGTGAATCGATACCTTTCAATATTAGAAATATGTTCCTTTGAAGTTAACTTAATACATTGATAATATATACAACGTTTCAAATTTGATATGATAATTCCATTATGCTCAAAGTTGGGCTATCTTATTACTGTTTTATTAACCGTTCCCTGTTGCTAATCTCATTACAAACTTTCTTGTATTATACACGCATACAATGGAAACTTGAGTGTTAATATTAGTTTCTAAACTTGGTAGTGCTATATGACATTTTGTAATGTCGCACCGTTTTCGTCCCTTTTCATTTGAAACAATATACATATGTGTGATTCGTGATAGAATGTAAACTTGTAACGTTGCACTATTCCAATGATTTCTAAAGTTTTACATTACGTGTATTAATGTCATAAAATTACAAAACCTGATTTATTTATATTTCAAAATAAATGTTTGAGTAAATTTCCCTTTATGCCATACGTGCTATTTATTACGTAATAGGACGATAAAGTCATCTTACAACATGGCGATAAAATATTAACATCTGTAACATCCCTACTTTCCATACGGTGGTGGCTAATAAATCATCTCCGTAAATAAATGATTCACCATGAAAATGTATTCGAAAAATGTTAATAGGTGTTTAATTGGCCCATTAAATGGAAGCAGCCTTTCCCGGACGAGGTTTCGTCAATGCGGTCATTAATAACATTTTTGGGCTCGTTTGCGGCCTCAGTCTTCGAATATCCAGTTTAATCTTAATTAAATTATATCTCGAATATAATTAAAAAGGGAACATTTTTATGTTTTTAATGGCAAGCTAATATAACGATTTCCTAAACCTTCGCGGATTAAAATGCTTCGTGTTATCGGACGTGGTTACATTAACAAGATATTCCGTGGACGGTTCAAATTTTAATGAAGCTTGCCATCCAATCAAAGCAAGTGTTCTCAAATTGACCGCATCAATTTATCTTCTATTATTTCCACGCAGTCAACACGGAACCAAGAACTTCGTCATGGGTATGGAATCGTTTAACAAGTTGCCGATATTATACATAATTTTAACATATGGTCTAACCGTAAACTCTTCGTATGAGCCAGCTGTTGGTACTCGTTTTGTTTAACTGATCTTTATGATTCGCGTCAGGTATTTCAATAGAGCTACATCCGTATCAAGTTCCATAGATCGATCATAAATCCCTAATTGGTGATGTCAGTGAACGTACATTGAAAGCCAACTCAAATTTCCATCGAACCGCGCGTGCTTCGAACGATAATAGTGACCAAAGTCTTATTTGATACATTGCGGGGCCTTGAACAATGTTACATAACATAGCAAAGTTTGTGATATAGTAAAAATAGTTACTTATAACGCTGTATGAGAAACCGTTTGATCTAAATAGTTCTATGCACGTCTACATAAAAGTTATGTTGATAAGAGGTGGCTTCGTTAAATGAAAAGCCGCTAAATTCAGATTCAGAAATGAGATGATTCATCGTTCGTAATTATTTTTGCTTTTAAATTGTTAGATTAACTAATTAACAAAACATACGTTATCTTATCTAGATAGTATTCTCTTTACGTATGACTGTATAACTTAATTGAGCACCAAAAGCCCATAATCCGAAGCCTCCCAGCGTCAGAAAACTCAGCGTATCTACTAATATGGAGGCTTTTTACTCCTTTGCTAGCCCGATACCGACTTCGAAACATTCGGGCCGCATGTCACGATACAGTCTGATTAGCGGTGATACCGCCCGTTCGGGGTGCTACGGCCGTGCACTGAATACGCGATCGACGTCCCTTTAGTTTCTGCCACCCTTGTGGTCTACCTCCTTGATTAGTTTTGGTTTTATGCTATATTTTCTACTTATCTCGTTTATTCAACTAAGTCTCCTTCGCCTACAACCTTCTATGGAAGGTTCAGCTCGGCAGTGTTATAGTTGCGTAATTGAAGTTTATCTTGTAGCTAGGTGAAGCCATGTGTAGCCTCAGTAAATGCGATAATAAAGCCGTGTTTACACTAGTTGCAGAATCAAATAGATTGATGAATTGAACTTACGGCATTTTGTGGATTTATAATTAGAGATTAAAGTCATTAACGTGCTGTGTCGGTGTCTCTTACTCTTCTAACGTAATCATAAAGTCTTCCGTATAAAAAGTAATTTTTCTTTGTTGATTTTCTTTTATAATTCTTATAAAAGAGCGTTGAATTTCAATCACATTTCGATTGCATCAGCTTATACAAGCAGTGCTATAACACTTGCATAAGTGCTTTCGGTTCACGAGCTGCTTGCTCAACTTTTGCACGCTTACGCAATTCCATTTTTAAAAAAATCCTTTTGTAACGTGATTCACGTATGGATTCAACACATCCACACTCGCATACCAAGTCAAAGCCTGAATTTTAAATTGCGTACGTCGTTAACTTGGCAAACGAAATGTCTTATACGTGCCTACAATCTTATAACATTAGTTCCATGCTTATACATTTATTACGCTTATTTTTCCGAAAGTCAATTTCCTTGGATTCAGAAGTTTCGATGTACACTGTTGAAGACTGAAATCTTTTTATTTAATCTGTCGCTTCGTCATTTCTCAGATCAGCAGTATTTCTTTGTTCATTTAGCATTCTCTCTCTATGCCTTTGTTATATTTTCTATTCTTGGAAACATTAGTAGAATTATGAGCAATTTTATTTGGAATATAATAAAATCCGCCTTTTGTACTAGGTATATATCCATATTACATAGTATTTTTTATTTATTACGCCGTTTACTTTGCATTGTTATTACATTCTTTTACTTTAATACAGTCTTAAGTAAACTAAAGGGTGTTTTGCAAAGCCGTATTAAGTTATATATTAAGCTTAAAAAGCGAAGTTTCTACCTCGAATGTCATTTACATTTCAAATTAAAACTTTTTTCGTAGAAATTCTGCAAACTTTGTATAAATTTTTAAACTTTGCATAACGTTATCTTTTTAATTATTTCTTCTTTTGCCTCCATTGTAACAGATTAAGCGGAAAGCGTTTTGAGACTTGGAAGTACTTAGACACATTTAAATCTCCATAATCTGTGCTTTTGAATATCAAATAATGACATGTTCTATCTGAAAGTGGTTATCAGTAAAAATATAAAATTATGGTCATATAAAGGACTTATTTGTCTCTCCAGTAATGCAAATATTTACCATGTTCAAATCTACACCAATATCTCTGAATTGTGTACCAGAATCAGGCATGTTTTGTTGCTTATTTAAAGTTTGAGCAAACGTAATACTTTATTGGGTTCTTTAAAATTGCCTTTTTATTGCATTTGTTTCAAATTATGTTGTGCTGAAGAAACGTATTTAAATATGCTCTCCTTTTTATTTCTTTTCGAATGAACATATTGTTACGCTGAAGTAATTTTGAGTAGGACGACGTTATTGTATAAAAATATATTTCCTTTTACAATTTACGAATTCCAAAATGACGTAATCGTTCGTTACAATGTTTTCGTTCTTATGCAATCCTTTAATGTAATTTGCCATTTTCACCGTCAGACAATCTCGACACAATTTGAATTTTATATGTTGGTATCGATTTTCTACACAACCCTTGATCCTTGTAACTATTTGTCACTAACAACCATGAACCATATCTATCCGAATAAAATATTTGTCATATCTCTTGTGTATCCCGTGTCTTTCATGTCTAACATACCCACCCTTTAAAAGTTAAGTCCCCATAATTTTACGTTGCATAGCTTATTATCTTTGATTGATATTTATCATAATTGATATCTGGCGCAGTTTCTGTTAAACATTATTAGTTAATCCAACGAAATTATGATATCTTATAGTCATTTGTTATAGTCTGAATGGAGTTGAGGCCTCTATTCAAAATGTATGTGACAAAATGAAAAAGAGGTTAAGAATATTAAAAAGTAGAATTCACTGCTACTCTCTACCTACTTGGTTTTTCGCTTTTTTTATTCATTCACCACATAAAAAAATATTCTCGAATTTCCAAACTCACTCGTATCAAACTAACAAAAACTATTATGTTGTTGAGATCATTAAAAAACTTTTTAACTACATCCGTTTCGTCCGAAGTAGGCTTGAAAACATCAAGACATTTCGTCCGGGAGCACTATTTGTTGTCAGATAACTTTGTTGGACCGCACCGGCTCGAGTTTGTGTCACAATACGGATTCTTCGATCCGCGACTATCAATTGTACTTGACCGATTTTTTCTTAGTATTGTCGCAGCGCCGCATCGGCTTAAGTGGTTAGAGGATGGGGCGGGGGGTTGCAGGGGATCTCTTTCCCCCAATCTCACCCCCTCTTCCTGTTAAGTGTCAGGTCCCGGACGTGACATCGGCGATCTTTGTCGATTCTGCAACTTGCAATTCACGCCCTCGATTCGAAGTTTTAATAAGATTAGTATAAAGGGTGCCAGAGAGTTTTGTTAACTGGTGACCCTTGTTTTGGTAATGTATTTGAATTTATTTGTTAAATCAAAGTTTAACAAAATGTTTTTATATGATTTTATTTACATTTCGGTTATACAAAACAAAACAAATTACGGTCTGCGTATAAGTTTGATCGTGGGCTAACACAGCCTTCATGAAGCAATGGAAAGTAGACTAACCGCTTTCCATATAAGTTTATGTTAATTGTGTTCAACTGGCACATTTCTCTTTTATTCCGATCAGTGAACGTGTACCTTCATTCGAAATAGGTTCATCCACAACTCCTGCGCTAACGTATATACTACACGGATCTAGTTCGCGCTCTCGAGTATATTGTTCCGAAGTTTTCCAATTTGACTGCAAGTTTCGTGAAATATTTGCTCCAATTTAGAATTGCAATTTGCAATTGTAGAAGTGTGAAGTACGGAATTTGTACATGCGCCTTCCGTGTTTTCGAGTTGTTGTCACGTTCTCTTTAAATAATTTAGAGTGTCGGCGTGGAGTTTTCATACATATTAATGAAGCTCCAAGTGTAGTTGTTGAAAGAGGGTAGTTTTGTGATTCATTTTGTGCTGTTATTCCGCCACGTGTTAACTATATGTAAATTTTACTAAATCGTGTTTGGAACCGGAAGCCTGTTGGTGTAATCATATGCTTTTAAATATTTAGCCGACAGTTGTCTTTTGTATTATTAAAATTGGATACACATAAGATTAAAGGTTTCTCTTGCAGTCTCCCTGTTCTGAATCATAATAATTTTTTTTTTTGTCACAACTTATTTAAGTTTTATTTTTATTACGAATTGCTATTATCCTTTTTATATTTAATGTCATCCAGTATCTGTATTTAATTTTACAATTAAATTTCACTTTCGCCAGTTGGCTACGTATATAATTTCATCATGAAAGTCAAGCTTCTTACTTACATTTGTAGTTTGCCATGCCACTCGGTTTCGGAAGCTCATTTCAGTATAATGTTGTGAATTCAGTTCCGGCATGTCGAGTTTATTGCAAGATTTCCAGTTTAGCTGGCAGTTTGAGCAAATGTTTTCTCAAATTTAGAAGTGCAATTGAAGGCCCTCGCTCTGATTGCGTGTTCGTCGTTGATTTTTCCTTGAGCTTCTATGTTTATCCCTTTAGATTCTTAAATTTATATTTAGGTACTTCGACTTTATTGTTAATGTAATTTACTTTGTTATGTATTATCTGTTTAAGTTGCCTTAATTGCAAATGATGATTTGGCGCTGTTAAATATAAAAACAATGTATTTGACTAGGCATAAATATGCATAAAACTAAAGACAAAATATGGATGTACTGTATTTTTTTCTTGCATTGCATAGTCCCGATGTTCGGAGCACGATATGCCATCACATCAAGTCAAAAAGTATTAATACCTTATACAGTTTCGTTCTCTTTTTATACTCAATACAGATATCAATTAAATAGACCTACTGTTTTATACATATTTATCATTGACTCAAGTATTTTTTCCCACCACAGAGAAACTATTTAATCACATTTGGCAAACGAAAATCTAAATGATAATCAATTTGACTACGATCTGTAATCATTTAATATTGTTCAATGTCACGCGTGGCAACACTTAGCCAGCGATTCGGCCGACCTTGATTTGTGGATAGGTTTACGAACGTAGCGATGAGCGGCTGCGGCTTGCGACTGCGGCTTCCGATCTCTAATACTGAGATTAATCATACTAACCATTTTATGAATGATATCACTAAGTATTTTGTTTAGTTCCGGACTGAACGATGTGTCAGTAATATTGTCACTGATATTTAAGCAAAGCAACTACGACCTAAAGCTTTAACTGTGTTGAACGTTTCTATGAAATATTAAAAGTTTTGTGTCTTCGTTCATCGCTGGACCGTACTACACTCCCCTGCCTATCGCCGGCCCCACCTGAATACCTTTGCGTACTATGATCAATGATGTACTAATATTAATCTAATACTAAGATCGCAGAGCTGCGAGGCGCGGCCGCGAGAGCCCGCTCGCACGCGATCGACGCGTACATCACGGCCGTTGACAGCTCCGTAATATAGCTGAGTAGGATCGGCTATGAACTCGGAAGGAGGGCCGTCGTGTGATTTTCAAGCCAAATTTGCCTATATATTCGTTTAGATTCAGTAGCGAAGAAATCGATTATCTAGCAGATCTAACTTGAGTGGTTTGTTGGTTCGGGGAGTAGTGATTCCGACTACTTTGCTGGAGATTGTTAGTTCGATTCCCAGCCTAGTTTAATGTATGTATAAAATTAATTTTATCAGTATTTGTTCATTAATATATTATGTATGTTTGTTATAAAATAGAATCTGCCTAATTTAGGACTAAACAGTCATTTGTGTTTTTTTAACTTCTTTTAGTACTTTATTAATTTTATACCCAATATCATCCTAAGTCTCAATCTTTGCCAATTGGTTTATCGAAAACATGTGAATTATAAATTTGGATTTATCTTACTTTCATTAAGATGTTTTTGTATTCTTGGTACATACGAAGCGATCAATCCTAGTATTAGCCTTTGAATGTAAAGGAATTATTTTTTATTTATAGCGAACACTAACATGTTAATGATAAGGTGTAAAAATAAAAAAAAATACATTCTTAATTGAATCTACTTACCTGTCCTACGCACAAAATCCATGTGTTTTTATACAAAAATCATACATCTAGAGAGATTTGTATTTTACATGGAAATTTGGTCTTTTAATACCCGTTGATAACGTAAACCGAATTTTGTTTAAGACGGAAATAATTATACTTTCAGAGTTCAGTGGATTATTGCTTCATGGAGTGTTTTCTACCGAGTTGATAGATATAAAATACGATAAGGACACCCGCACGTTGTTGACTATTAGGCCTGACATACTGTAACGACTTATATAATGTTATAGAAAATATTTATAATATTATGAAAAAAGTAATTCTAGTGAACTAAGTCTGTCTAACAAAGTGTGCGCCCGTCGATGGTAATATTAATAATGTGCCTTGAGCAATTAATTAATTAATTAATCAATTAATGTACCGTGTGCAATGTTTTGTTTGTTTCTTGCGCAAGTGTGCGGCTAGTTCGGTTATTGGATTACTCCTCTTTCCACGTTTCGCTGTTTGTTTAAGTGAGTGTTTTGTAAAAGTATACTCTCCGCTGGACTCCAATTGCATTAGCGTTAAAATTTCGTGCGGAAAAACTGCTTCGTTCATATCATATTTTACTTGTCAAAAATTTTCTACCACGTATTTATTTTTTAACTGTTCCCCTTTTTTATCTTATCCCCCGCTCACTTTTATTATATAGGTGTAGGTGTTGGTTGGTTTTAATATAAAAACACGTAATTTCACACCTGTAAAGTTGTGGGCAGAGAAGTACACTCCCACGTTTCACCAGTTACGTTTAAGGCCCATGGAATAGGTGGTGAGCCTATTGCCATACACCGAGCACAATTGCAGACTCCGAGTCACTACTAGAAACTCTAAATTAGAAACATCTAATAGCACCTGACCCGGGATTTGAACCCGGGACCTCTCAATCGGCAGTCGCGCTTGCAACCGCCCGACTAACGAGGCAGTCCAAGGCAGTCTAGTTTGAATATTATATAAAATGTATGATTATTATAAGCTACATATTGTGCACAAACTTTATTCGTATAACAACCGTATATTGCAACTTTAACTGTAATTGTACTTACATATCACGTAATCTAGTATTTCTATAATATTTGTTATTAAAGTAACAACTTATATTAGCTAATGTTCCCCTTATATCGAGAAACAGACCGAACATACATGTAGGTGTGTCGTATACATAAATACAGAGTGAAAATACAATTTTTCATACTTTTACCGTTTTTCGGTAAAAAAAACCAATTATTATTTTATGAGTAAATTGCTTGGGACTTTTTACATTGATTATACCTTTGATGTATGTACATATCTCGCTAGAAAGCTCTTTTGTGTCCCAATATATTCTCAATCAGCTCAATATTGTTGTGAGATTGTCACGTTAAATGATATCCCGTCTTTGGGTATTGAACATACGAGTATCTGAAACTTAACAATATATTACGTGTCCTTCAAATACGATATACACAAATGTTGCTTCATAACGACAGAGATGAGTTTCAAATGATTGTAAATTATGAAAGTATTATTTTAAGAACTAAGTAATACTCATAGTTATTAGCTGTACGTAAGGTTGTAATGATTACTAGATAAGTATCAGTTCTGCACACCCGTATGTCTATCCTATCGTATAAGTTAGATGCCCTGGCTCTGTAATAAAAAATATAGGAACGTCAAGTATGAATAA
>DWEE01000107.1:0-22435 GCA_018245755.1 Parelbella macleannani | reverse complement strand
ATGCTGTTGAGCGAGATCTCATTTCTTTATTAAGAAAAACGTCTGTGAGCTGTTCAAGAAATAGAACGCTTATTTTGTTATATATCTGTACTCGTAATTCATTGCTTATTCAAAGCTCACTTGGCACTAACGTCGAACTTGGCAATGGTGTGCAGAAGGGAACCGCTCGCACCACGCTACAGCTTATACCTAAGTATTGTTTGTAGGAATCGTATATCGCGATTAGCTAAGAAAATATACGAAGATCGCAATATAAATGTTGATAACGTACTTGGCCTTTAATATTCACATTAATTTCTCTTTGAATGTTGTTTGCAGTGCAGGTGAACCATCGATCCATTAACATTAATAGTTCGTTAATCCGATTAAGTACAAAATCCCACAATAAACTATATTTCATTGCAATTTGTATTGAATCAGTGACAATTGAAATAACTCATCAATTATGAACAAAACTAATCAAAATATTATAACGACATTTAGGAGTAAACTACATATATATATTCACGTATAATATCTCGAGCTGTTTCAAACAATACCACAAAATATTTACAAAAAACTAATTAAAACCGAACCTCAAATTAACTTAAGCTTATAAATACATTTTGCTGAGTTTTCATTGATATTGCTATCGACTTTCACTTCCAACGTGAAAGTATAAACACTATATTTAGCACAATTTAAGCAAAGTTTAAGACGGTATTAAGTATACTTACTTTCGCGTCTTGATGTTAGAAAGCCAGTAATTTAAGACTGAGTCCAATGAAAGTTACTGTTTTATTTCTAATATTATCATACTTAATTACAGTTATTACGCATTACCAAAATTATAAAAAAAACGTAACATCACGCCCGTAATCCCCGTAGGGGTTGGCAGAGGCAGAGAAATTGTGCCCGGTGTATGGCAATAGGCTCACCACCTATTCCATGAGACGTAAATGTAACTGGTGAAACGTGGAGTGTACTGCTATACGCCTTAACCTACCCCTTCAAGAACTACAGTCGTAATATTACGGTTTTTTTACGTTGATCACGTCCCGTAAATGTACGCAACACCGAGCGTGCTCGGTTCGAGATGCGATAATGAAATATGTTTCTAAGGATTCATTATCTCATAGGGTACCTACTTGAAGAAACAACTTCCGGTCGCGTTCGTTATATGACAGTCGTTTATCCAAAATCACGACTGAAATAGGTTTAAATATATACAGGCACTGTACAAATTTATATATTAGCAGCATGTATTTTTCGAACAAGTTCGTAACGGAGCAGTTTCGCAGAAGGCGTTAACTCCACTCATCCGGACGATCTCAATTATTGTGATCGCAGTTCGCTGCGGAGAATTACGGTTAACCGTTGCAGATAACCTGCAAATCGAATAAATACTCGGATGATATACGGCCGACAGATATTGGAGGCTTTTTTGAAGCGATTGCCGCCAAGTTATTTTGAACAATAACAAACGATTTTATTTTATGAACAGCTCCGGCCGGCTCACAACTGTGTGACGAATGGCCATTATCCCGATAAATATTTATATAACTTTGTTTTCGTAGCTTTTATTGAATGACGAAAGCCCCGAATTTGGAACTTTTTCCCTCGAGAGGATTTATCTTGTTATCTAGAATAGGCCGTGCGCCGAAATTTCAATTCGTTCCTGTACTTACATATATCCTTACCGCCCTATGAAATAAATCAGTTAGGGATTTATCAGTTAACATTGTTTATATGGTATATCCTTCATCCTAAAAGAACAAAATTTAACCTTATATCTTATAAAAAAATGAATTTTCTAATGTAAAGCTTTGATAGGACATCGAAAATTACATAACATTAATGTTTCAATATTTTTATATCCTCACTAGAGTCTCTTTATCCCTGAACGATTTTTATATTACTCAAAAAATCGCAATAAGAACACGTAATTTCGTTATATTTATTACGATTTCAAAATTACACTTGCGTTTTATACATTTTCCACATCAGTAAAGCCTTCGTCTGAATATAACAAATTTCATATTACATATTGTCTTTTGCCTATTTCTCTTGTGAAATCTAATTTTCCATCAGCAACGTATGGGCTTCGCATTGAACACGAATATCTATAAACTTCACAGTTATCAAATATTACCGTCAAAAATAGTCCTTTTATCATTTTGCTATTAAACAAGGGTCTTCTCAGAATGAAACATTAGTGGTCATAGACAGCCACGCTAACGAACTGCGAATTGGCAAACTTTAGGCATTGCGCTTTTCTACGCAATTACAAAAAAAACCGTAACATCACGCCTGTAATCCCCGAAGGGGTAGGCAAAGGAGTGTAACACACTCCCACTTTTTACCAGTTATATTTAAGTCGCAAGGAATAGGTGGTGAGCCTATTGTCATATACAGGACACAATTTCAGACTCCGAGTCACTATTAGAAATTCTAAATTAGAAATATCCAATAGAACTCGACATGGGATCCGAACCCAGGACCTCCAGCTCAACAGTCGCGCTTGCAACCCCTATCAGTACAAAAGGCAGTCTATCAGTACAAAAACAATTATTAAAAAATACATATTTTGATATATCTATACTAAGTCATTTTAACTGATATCAGCTTTGTACGCTGTTATGTAAAGGTACAATATGTACGTGCTTTATATGACTGTAGAAAAGAATGAAAGAAATCCGTGGACACAAAGCTTTTATCTCCTAAAATGAAAGATAAGTAATAAGACAGGAATAACTATCTGTCGCAAATAATTATGTCTTAAATGAGGGGTGACCAAATCCACAAAGTAAGGGCAAGAGGGGCCGAACCCTCGCACACTTATGTCGGAAATATAACTATTTTACCTTATTTTTACATAACTGTAACATAGTACAATATTTTCAAAAGGGCATGTGGTCCTATCTCTCTGCCGTATTTATTTTATGTTTCTTTGAAATGCCCTATGAGTCAGATAATAGTATAAGAAATGTATGCTTTATAATAAGTATTCAAATAACTATAAGTAGTTTAGAAAAAAGTAGAATTGAACTTTTTTGCATGTAGTGAAAGTTAAGTCTATCGTTATAACAGATCTCGAATGAAATATTCCTAAACTTGTTCTCATTGTGACTCTCATGAGCATTAGTCTATTATCCGCTTACGAATTATTAGTATCATTGTCTCTACCCACTCTACAGCTATAAATGTTTTCTCGGGCTGTTGTAAATCCTCTATTGAGCACAACTGTACATATCGAGGAAAGATATCTGGACTCTAGCAGTCCTTAAGACACACAAGTCTTGCACACGAACCTACAAATTGAGAAAGGTATTTGCTTTTGAAACAGTTTTAGATTGATGAAACATTAAGTGCTTCAAACGAAAATTTGTTCATGATTATATTACAAGTAGAACTAGCTTGTAAGTAGATTTTACAAGTAGCTAGCTACATACATTTTTCAGTTTGTGGTAATGAAATGTGCCTTGCACACAGCGCCATCAGTGCGAGCGCCCGCCGCGCATCGCGGCAACGCAACGGGAACTTTTTTTAATGGTTTTTGTTTCAAAGCGTTGTAAAGATAACATTACTTTTAAATTTATGACGTCATTAGTGCGAAAACGAAATGAAAAATGCACCGCGCGGAGCGCAGCCGCCGACGGATTTGGAGTTTTATTAATAAAACGGTGAACATGCAATTACGTTACTTGTAAATATTCCTATGAATTACCACTGCGACATGGGGTAGTGCACGGACGCAATTTTTCTAGTTTTACCAAATATTTAACGAATAACCTTTACATATAATCTTACAGATAATATGATATTGCTTTATTAAAATTAAATTTAAAAAACACAATTACTGTCGACAATGAACATTATTCATTAAAACACATTCCTATAAAATATTCGGAAAGTTGCTTGATTGTATTGTACTGCTTGGTTAATTAGTTAATATTGATTGGCAACATAGCACAGTCAACTCAACGGTGAGGAAACCTGTCAGAAGAGAGAGGCACTGTTGCGATTACTTTCAAAACAAGGTTAATATATTTAGTCGCTGAATGGTTGATTTCAATTTAACAGCATGTAAGCTACGCTGCTGTATATACAAGTAATTACTAAAGTAATTAAGAAATATCAAAATAATTAAATAATTTAGGGTAATAAATAAATAATAAAGTGATTAAAGATATTAAGTAAATGGCAGTAGGCTCACCACCTATTCCATGGGAATTAAACGTAACTGGTGAAACGAGGAGATGTAGTACACCCCTCTGCCTACCCCTTCGGGGACTACAGGCGTGATGTTACGTTTTTTTTAAATACTTAATAACTATATGCTTGTGCTAAATTATTTTATCTACAAAACAGAATGTTTGTGATGTTTTAAACATTTATTATGGTCCGTCAGTCTGGTATCTCCTAAAACATTATTTAGCTCGAGAGCCGTACATTTTCTCAGGCTCTATTTTAAAGTTACACGACTTTATCGTTAGTTTCCCACATAAAGTCAAGGCAACGAAGCTGCTGTCGTAAAATGACGTCATAAAACAGATTACGATTTTAGATGTTTGTGGAAATTTTATTGGCATTTCGGCGCGGAAATATTATACGACCGATATAATGTCGTCATTAAAGTTTTATTTTATTGCAATACGTTTGCCAGTGAAAGGTTCGTAGATTGTCATCACATGAGTGTTTTATTGAAATCTCAATACTCTGTTTTTGGAAATTAATATTCCTTAACATTTAATGAAATATAACAGAAAAAGCGGCAAGTAACGACATTTCTACATCTGTCGATATTTTCATATCAAATTATTAAGCATTACAAAGTAGTGCTTTACACATTTTTCGTTTTAAATGTAACTTGTAGACTTTTTGCGATTTTGTGTGAAGTGGTTCAAATCCCAAAATCGGGTATTACCTAGCATTATTACCTATCTAGATATGTAGGCTAACGTTAGTATCTAGTACTGTGAGGTGTTTAATTTCCACAACGGTGATAAAGCAGTGATATTACTACCAAAAATATTTGCGATCCTTACCGGAGTACATTAGACGTGCATAAATGACGTTCATAAAAATGGGTCTCTAAGCTCACGTTTAGTGTTTTATCGTACATTTTAAAATGCTGAAATGTAGAGTAACTGTAAACGTAGATTCACTTTTGTTATTTCCATTAGAATGATGTGGTTTGATGATATGGATTCTGACGTACGTGTAAACTAGGGGCGACCATCTGTCTTCAGGAAAAGATACGTGTCTTCGCCCAGCCCCGAGTACAAAGATGCTAATAAATGGACTGATAATAATGAACTGCTATACTCATAGTACATAGTATGTAATTGGGTTAATGTTACAAACAGTCCCAATTCCTGCCGTGATATTGCCAATTAAATAATGCCTGAAGTATCTGTCATTAACAGTCTTATTCTACGGTCCTAATCGATATCAATTGCATAAATCCGACTACTGCCGGCTTGCGTAGCACTCTTCAGCAAAAAATTCTAAATATTAACTTTGTTCGAATTTAATGTACACGATTAAGTTCAGATTCCCTTAATACTTTGTACCATTTTGAATGTTGGGACTCGACTATCTTCTAATTGAAGGGGACAACATCCACAAAATAAACATTTTATATCGTTGCAATAAAACCCCTAGACAGGCATCGTGACCTTTGAATCGGGGGCGTTACTTTGTAATGAATGATGCATGAGAACAAACGCATAAATACAACTGTAATAAAAAATACATTTTGTATTTTTAAATATGTTGTAGACAAACGAAATGAACACATACGAGTAACTATTAACTTTAAAAGATTTGTAATTTGTGTAAATTTCAACGCTAATACTAACCCAACAGAAGCCATTTCAAATGTGATAAGTTCTAGAAAAGTATCGGAAAGTGGCCCGATCAGCCGGCTCTTTGTCACATCCGCAGTTATATTCAAACTCACTTTTAAACGCTAAGTTCGACAGATACGTTCAACGAAATATGTATTTTATTTTATTCCAATGACTAAAACTGTATTTAATAGTTAAAATTCTATAATACGTATCTATATCCATTTATCTGTTATTAATATATAATTTATAGAAAGTTAATATTGAAGTGTAAGTCATGACTTTATTAACCACTTATAAGTTAGCTCAACATCCTTCCTGAGTCGCCCCTCTCCTTCTTAATAATAATCATTCACTATACTTCAAAGATTTGTACTTTTTTGCACTTCAGAACGACAGTTATCCTGTGTTACACTCCCTAACTAGTTCTATAAAATTCACACGTACGCCAGATGAATATCCAATGCCTATATTATATTGAAAAGGTTTGAAATAGAAATATTTAGGCGAGCTGCTCTGAATGGAGTCAGTTTTCGTGCAACCCATTTCCTCAGCCTGGCATTAATTTGCACCCATTTGAGAAGCGCTCGTTTGGAAGAGAACATGAATATGTTGCCCTAATTTAATATCAAAGAGATCACGATTAGATGTAGATGAGTTGCCACAAACTAACGTGGACGGCCTCGGGCGGCGCTCGGGTCGCACGGCGCTGTGCACGACACTCGCCTTATCAATTCAGTTCATATTTATTGCACAAGCTAATTAAACACATGGAAATTAGATGTTGAATTAATTACGCACATCATTATCATTTTCAGCCCAAGCCCACTGGACTTTTTACCCATAATCTCCACGTTCGGCATGCAAGTTGCAGATCATAGAGTAAGGCTTTTCGCATCGCCTACACCTTCAGACGGTCAGGATTTGTAGCCATGTCGGGGTGCGCCGTAACGCCACATGCCAACGCCGGGTTTAGTGGTCTCTTACAACAGCCTTGAATCCAGGCATGGGAATCTTTGGCGTGATAATTACATACTAAGGAAAAAAAACCAAGTTTTTACCAGATTTTTAACTTGACGTTTAGAGGCTGGTAATCTGACTATTCATATAAATTAAAACAAGTCTAAAAATTCATATCGATTTAAAAAACAATTAGGTTACATACGTAAACCACGTCATTTCTGTAAGGATAGAGATATTTGACATTCGGTACCCTCTGCCTACGCCGTAAGATTTTTTTGTCCACAAATCTATTTAGCCAAATTTTCGCCATTGACGAACACGTCAAGGAGGACATCATCATCATCATCATCATCTACGCCGTAAGGAACCTAGCGTAATATAATAACATAGTAAATTGCGTCGATCCAACCACGTTCATTCCGTGTGAAAGGAATGTAAAAACAACATCAACCAGCATGTTGTATCGCCCGCTGAAGGATCAAGTGAATCCAATTATGGGATTACCTTCCTCAACTAGCGAGCGGTAATTCAAATAGGTGAGGCGCCTATCGGCTGCTTGATTGGCTCATTAGGAATATCAACACATCGCAGAGGAACACTCTATACACTTCGATTGGGGACGGAACATTCGTGCGTGTATTAACTTGGAAGTAATATCCAGTGCCCGTAGGCTTAAAGAAGTTGCAGATGCTAAAAAATCATAAAACTCAGGGCGCGGTCACTTTTTAAGGTATTGATCATTTACAGGAAATTTCCTGGGCATTTCAAACATTGAAATCGACGTTAAGCGTAACGAAATCGAGTTTTGATTTCGTCGTTACATACATAGCTTTTCGGTAGCCTTACCTAACAATTGTTGTAGATAGAGAAGATAATAAGCCCCGCATACTTTATGATACACATAACATATGGCAATTACGTTGGTCACCAAAACACATATGGGAATCACCATGGAAACACTGAATTCCTAGTGTGTACATATGTAATGTGTGCACAACTTACGAATATTGTATACTACAACATACACACGTTCCACTGATCTCGTACGTGACATTAGAATTTTTTACTATAAATCCATATAGCGATTTTCTAAAGCTCTTAATTTATGTTTCTTTTTCAAACATTAATGTCATTAGTGGCATACAATACAGGCACATTTATTTAAAAATGTTCATACAGCTGCCTAATATGATTAGCATACCGTTTGCGTTGAACGAAGTCGTTACTACAAAAATCCTTTGTGCAAAAATGTTTCAACTGTAAGCAAATATATGTACACTGATATCAAACACAATGTCCCCTGACCAAAAACACTGATTATTTGTTCCTCACGCTAAACGAGATCGTTAACCGTGAAATAATTGCTGTTCTGTCACTTCTGTCAGCCATCAACTACATGTAGCGCTTGGAGCAAAATTAGAACGCACTACGTCGTTGGCTCATTATTTCGGAAAAATGTGTTCAAAACATACGATTTCGTATTCTACATGTCGTTACAGATATTCGTAAAATTTTAAATATTATTGCGGTTTAAAACGTCCTCGGCCGCCGCACGACATGCAAATAGCGCTGCGCACTCCGCAGCTAAGGTACATAAAAACGAACATTTGTAACTCTCGCTCTAAAATTTAAACTACTTCGCTATGCTAATGTAGTTGCAAACGAGAATTAAGGCCCGCATTCAGGTATAATATTTAAGTAAAGTAAAATGTACCTTACATGCAGTACCCAATGCTTTGGTGACTGTTATTAGATAAAGCGTTTTCTATTCCGAGATGAAACTAAACTATTCCGAGATGATACTAGACTTTACTTAGATCACTTGAATGTCCACCGCCTGCCTTGCGTGTAACTCATTCGGGATTCTCATTAGTCTTGACTTTTTCTGGCATCATCGCTTTATTATTCATGAAACCAATTAAAAATTCTTATCATATAATATCATTTTTATTTAAATGATTCGCACAATGTAACACACACAACGTCGGGGCGGTAACCTAGCAGACCGCTCGTGGCATATTTTGTACAAAGACTGAGCATCTGACTCCGATTAGCTAACCATCGTTAAACCTCGGCTAAGAACTTAATGGGGTCCTCTAAACTGTACTGGAACGGTGTGCTGAAGTATGTTTCATGCCTCATCACAGTAGCAGGAGAGACCCCTACCCAGCAATGAGACGTAAAAAAATGTTTATCCAACTCATTATTTATCCGATAATATAAGAATGAAAAGTTTGGTCATTAAATTACGGGTGATTCGGTACATAAAAACTAGGCGTGCGTACGTGGGTGAATTCGGAGCCAATCTAGTACATTCCGAGGCAAAGATTCCTTCAACATACGAGCAAGTATAATATAGCCATTTTAAAAAATGTAGAAGAGGCCAAAGAGTCTAACAGAATCATACAGGAGGTAATTCTTGGTTTCTCCCGTATGGGAAATAGGCATTATAACATGTAGTAACACATATGTACGCATGTATATGTATAAGTGATGTTCCCGCGAGAGCGGCCGAGGCCAGCAGATCCCGACCCTTTTATATCCCGCAATGATACTGCGACCGCCTTTGAGGGATATTTATGTTAGGTCAGATTATGAATTATTCCACTTCTCTTTTATTTAAAGTGAAAAATTACTTCATCTTTTTTCAGACGCAGAGATATGCCGCTGCAATGTATTTGGATGTCTCCCATTATTGTTTAGAAACATTCACTTTGGTGAGCTGATGTGCTCCAACTTAAATGTATTCATAAATTCAAGTTCAAATGTATGTACATCTAAAAAGTAAGAACGCATTTGTGAAACTACAGGTACAAAAATAATAACCACGTTCTAAAATTTGCCAGTAAAATGTTAGTATTGTTTCCATTATAAACGCCGAACTGCCCAGTTAATAGAGTTTTTATAAGCGCGACTGCTACGCAAGATGCTCAGGGTTCAGCCCGGAACGGGAAAATTATTTCCTGGTTTTACTAACCTGAAATTTCTAGTAATAGTAACTCAGAGTCTGGAATTGTGCCTGGTCTATGGCACTAGGTTCACCAATTATTCCATGGGACTTACAATATAACTGAAAAAGTAGGAGTACTACTCCTAGTAGGAGTACTACTCTGCCTACCCCTCCGGGGAAAAACAGGTATGATATGTTACTAAGTTCCTGCCACTAGACTATTACTTTAGACAAAGGTACGTCTCTATTTTTTGCTCGTAATATTCACACATATAAAATATTTAGTGCAACCAGTATCCGCTTGCCCTTAAAAACAAAGATGAATTAGTATACTGTTTAGAAACAGCAGCTACTTGCGCGAGGCACAAAAACCAAGACTTATGCTATGTGCGCTGGTTTCCTTGAGACCGAGACTGTTCCACAATTTACATTTTAGTGTTACGCTTTCAAACTCTCGATCGTGGAATATGTAAAATCATTGGATAGGGAAGAAAATTATGCTAGCAGGTTAAACTTTGTATATTTCGGTATATATTAGAAATATCTATCTTCGTCTAAAGAATGAAGGTAGCTGTTGACTACAATGGCGAAATATGTAAACGAAGCTGAAAAATAGCAATTCATGTGTAACTAGATAAAGTATTTGAATTAGTTTTATTTACAGGAATGAAAAAGATTTATGCTACATAAAAGGCGACTTCATCACCATTAACATCATCAACCCTGTTATCGTACCACTGTTGGAGAAGTCTCTCCCCACAGATTGTGAGGGTTAAGTTAATAGTCTACCAAGGGTCTGAGCGCCTTGGAAAAGAACACCTAAACTTTGAAAAGTACATACATAGGCAGCATCGTTGCGGATTAGCCAACGAGGTAACACAGTCCAGTATGTTTTGGGTCTACGCAATAATTTGCATTCAATCGAACAATCATAGCAATTGTCGAATTAGACAATCTCGGATCAGACCATCATCTGTTACGTGTGCGAGCTTGGAATCTGCTGTCGTGCTAGTAATTCGACATCGGGGTTTCATGCTCACTCCCTTATATCAATTGCCAAGTTATTACTGCGACTAAATGAACACAGTGATTAATACCTTCACAGGATAAGAAAAGAAATGAAAAAATACGACTTTTTCAATACAATAATCTTGATTGTTTTTAAGCAGTTCATCATCATCAACCTATTTCCATCCACTGCTAGACATAACCCTCTCCGACTGCAAGCCATTTTTATACTGTTTTTTTTTTCATAATTATATGTGTATATACATTGGTTGCCACTGTTTATGCCTTATATTGACCAATTACTTTAATTACAATTTGTACTTCAATCTATTTAATTGTACAAATAGTACTCTAATACTACTACTATTCAGTTTTTAATACAGCATATCGCGAACACAACACCCCGTCATCAAGATAGAAAATAGTACAATCTGAGATACCTTGGTAAGTTAGTCCGGCCAGAAACGTGACAAACGCCGTGAGGTAGTGATGGACGATGACGCACACGACCACTTTGGTCGTGAACAGCAAACAGTACAGCGTAAGTATCGACAGATGAGACACGTACCACAGCGAGCAGAGATAGACTTTGCTTTTTAGCTGTAAGTAGCGAAATACATAATGTTAACAGCATGTTTTAATATCGCCAACTAAAGATCTAATTACCTAATTAAAAAAGGCCTGTAACTAAATAAGATAAGAACTAAATAAGAAGAAGTTCTTGCACATCGAACACAACGGCGAGCTCGACACAACGCAATTCAACGATCCCGTAGATTCCGTGCTCCTGTGATCCTGGAACGAGCTGCATTTCACTACGATTCGACAATTAAAACTCCCTGTGTGCTCAGCGACAGATGCTTTGTCAGCTCTAATGACGATATTATGGCTGTCGGATGGCGTCCGATCCCATGCTACTTTAAACAGTTTGACTAATGAGGCAACGATCGTCAAGGGAAAATTTAAAGAAGCGGATGTCTTGATCCCGCGTAACCCGATAATTCCAACGGACTTACTTATTTTATAGCGTCTACAATTTCCCGTACGTTTGGCAGTTGTAATGACGGTAAACAAATCTCAAGGTCAATCGTTCGAAGTTTGCGGAATCAACTTGGAGTTTCTATGATTCGCGCGTGGACAATTGTACGCCGCGTTCGCGCGTCGGAATACCGTCATCGTAGTACATGTACACACGGCAAAAAAAACCAAAAATATTGTGTATCCGAAAGCATTAAATTGATTAAACTTTGTTCCTACATAATGTTATTGAGTATTTTTTTTTGTTGTCTGTTAATTTTTAGTTATTTAACTTGGACACATTATTTAATTTAAATTAAATTTAAAGGCGGTACGAAGTTCGCCGTCAGGTAGTCAGTAACTAAAGAGCCGGTACCCTATAAGCCTGCCCGAGTAGCAAGATCGAGATGACGATCTGGTAGCAGGAGAGCGAGGTGGCGACGAGCCCCAGCAGCAGGTTGACGGCGACTAGGGGCTGGCTGTTGTACGCGTGCTCGCTCGCCGCCAGCGACGCGATGAACCCCACCGACGTCAATAGCACTGCACTCGATATTACCTGCAAGTTACTTCCACAGATATCAAAACTTTCGAAATACACATATAAACAAGGTGCTTTGTGTGAACGGGAGTACTGGGGGTAATCAGTAAAGAAGAAAGGACTAAGAAAAGAATGGCAAACCTCACATCATCGGCCTTAGTTCACTGCCAGACATACCTAGACCTCCCCTAAGACGGGATTTCGCGCTTAATCCCCACGCTGGACATGCGGTTTGAGTACAGTAAAGTACGGTTGTACGCCGTCTGCGCTTGTTATTAATCATCATTACGCCAAATCTCTTTCGGTTTAGGTACAGATAACTGTATGCCAAATAGCTGTATAAACCTGACCTGCTTCTAACTAAATTCATTACTCTCTTCGTACACGCACGCCTAAATATATGTATGTATATAAACAGCGAGCACCTGAGTGTACACGGATATTCAGACACAAATGATATACATGTTTAAAATGAAATAAAACGTTAGAACAGACAGCTTCCCGACATAAGCACTAAAGTGCGGATTTTGTGGAATTTAGCTTCATACGGGAGCATATCGTAGTTCTACGAGATTCTCAAATACAGCGTGTTTTCTTACGAGTGTAGCGACTGCCACGAACACCACCCCCTGCCACAGATTACGGCCACACACGCTCTCTACGTCACAGCATTTGAATTTTGGTTTCATATCCTCCTTATAAACATATATAAATAAAAAATCTACAATATATCACAAAATTGCCCATATAACGTGATACTCGTATTGACATCATGAAACATTGACATTGACATATCATGACACAAGATGACATCTGAGTAATATCACTTGCCTTTTGTTAACCGAAGACACGTGATCATAAAATAATAGATACATATATATCACCTAACTAGCTTTTGCCTGCGACTTTAACGCGTCAAATAGTTGCTTTCTGCTGCATTTTGAATTTCTTAGGATAATTCATTTGCATTTCGCCGCCGCGACACATAGTAAACATAAACATATTTGTTTGGTCTATGCTAACTTTCATCTTTTAGATCAATCCTATGTGGGTCGTAACTACAAAAATGCTCAAACAAATATTGATTCACTTCCTATTAAGTGCCTAAATACAAAGTTTCATTGTTTTATTTTCGATAATCACGAACTCCCATACTAACTTTCATCCATTATTTCAACGTCTTCAATTAATTTTTTCTCGATAAAGGTTAACTTCCCCGGGATTCAAACTACCTCTGTACCAAATTTTCTTTTATACGTGCCAAGATGCAAAACCAATAAATCCTATTATACATGCAGATAAAAATCAAATACTTGCTTTTGCTCATCCCACAAATATTCGCCCTGGCTAGGAATCGAGCCCATGACTCATGAGCTCAACAGTTAGGTTCACAAACCACTACAGTCTATTCACTAGACCGAAGGGCCAGTCAAACTGCATATTCATTGTAATAAATTTAATAAATGTTAATCAAATAAATGATACCTAAGTGTATTTTGAGTGTGTTGCGGTCGAGTAATGTCATTTACCCGTAAATGCCCTCATTCAGCAAATATGTAACACGAAGTAAACACGGAATAACAAATTTCTCATGTTTCCCTCGGGATATTTGTGAAATTTTAAATGTTATTGCGCTTGGAAACGTATTCGTGTCAACCGGCGTCGCTAAGCCACGGGAAATGCAAATAACGCCACTTCTCTAAAATAAACATTTTTGACTCAAATACGGTGGTTTAACTCGTTTTATTTCGCAACTTTACTTTAAATGTACTTAATTAAAACAGAAACGAGTCAAAACAAGCGGTGTAAGTAGTTAGAGATACCGCGGCTCGCAGCGGCACTCACCAGTAAAATACCTAACTGTAGTTGATGTTAACCTATAACGCTATATATATGGGCAGATATATTCATTTTTAATACGTATATATATCTGGTAGGTACCCAGAAAATGGAAAGCAACCTGGATCTCTTATACTTTTTTACTTTTACGTTTCTCGCAATTAAATTATTCGCACTAGTTCTCCAGCCAAAGGCTTTTTCAGTTAAACTCGTTTCAAATTTCTTATTATATGGTTATGGTTATATATACTCATTTTATATGGTTTCGTAAATCCTATAATTTTATGATAAATAATAAATATGTTCAACCTGACATCGCACTAGAACATGCCCCCTTTCCGATTCTTCAAGCACTAATTTGATAAGCTTCTTATCTTAGTGCGTTGATAACCCTCAAACTATCAAACAAGAGCACGACGAAGGCGGAGCATCTTAAAGTAAATTAGGTCATTAGCTTATGTGAAAAGTCATATATCTGAAACAAACGTAGAAGTAGAAAAAGATTGATAATGTAGAAGAAGAACTTTAAGAATAAAGATATTGGTATTCAGTGTTCTGTGTGTGAAACAATAATACATAATAAGGCTGGTATTCCAAGCATATTCGCTAAACATATATAACACTCCACTAAACTACAACTGTTTTCGAAATGCCATCACTTTCAATATCTACTTTTAGATTGTATATTTAGGCCCTTCAAAATATATTAGTTCGAAGGCACGCTCGCTAAACAACGGTTGTTTTAACACTTAACCTTTGACCCAGGCCCCAGCGGGAACACAGCAGTTATAACTTTAGTAGCCACAGACATACGCTTTATTTAAATTCCTGTGTTTTTATCTACTGTTCAAGTCGTTCTTACACATTACAAGCTGTTCAATATTAAAACTTCACTAACGTGTGAACTTACATACTGATTTGAGTGTCAGTTCCTTCATTAATGTTCCTCTGTCGCTTGCGCTGTTTGAAGCCGCAAAATAGTAAGTACAATATTTGCGTAGTGGGTTTTGCAGAAACATCCAAGTATTACATATTGTTGTAACTCACTAACAGAACAATAATTAAAGTTAATATTTGTTTTTTAATATGAAATCAACAAGTATAGATACATATAAAACATCTCCCATGTACTCCACACAGGTCTAGCCGTCGTATAACAAAATTTCGTTAATAATACATCTAAATCAAACAAGCAGATACTGCCCTATGGGCTCGGACATCTGACGTCCATTTATCAACAAAATGTGGTACGTAGTTACATACTTACGACTGGTCCGCTGGAAAGCGATGGCTCCTCGAGCAGTACTTGAAGCTTGTTATGATCTGTAACGCTGCACACCGGTTCAATGGTTATCATGTTATAACATGACATTCAGTTAGTAGACAAATACCGTAGCTTATGTTTATTTCTGCTTTCAAAAATAAAATATGAATTTCGCTTCTATTGTGAAAAGTGCATTGCGTTGTATATACTCGTATATAAAGAAATGACCACTTCTCCGAGGATCGCTCGCGGATACGAAAACAGCTGTTTTAACTTATTAAGTTTTTAACGTTTTGAAAACGATGTTTATTACGTATATGTGCATGCTCTCAAATAGGGTAAAACATTTGGTGTTATCAGACCGAAAAGACAGGTCTCGAATTCTATCATATGAAAACTGGAGAAAATCAGATTCCAGACGAACGCTAAGATACGAAACCATTCAACAGCTGACCACGCTTATAAACCTTTTTAAAACACTGTAAATTAATAATGTCTCTTAAGTTTGTGTATCAGTGGAGTTCTAAATCAAGCGTGTACGTAAATAAATAAAGGATTTTTGAATCCTGTTACGTAACTACAATACATTTTCTAGTTAACTGTACTTTCCCTTACACAAACTCTCCTTGTACGACCTGTTATACTGAAACAATCCTCTTACTGTACATTCAAGTTAAAGAGTACCTACTAACGAAACAAAAGAATGCAACGTATACCAGCTACTTAAAGAGTTCGTTTAAATTGTTTTCAAAATACACTATCACTATGAATTTTCGTATTGAAACCAAATTAAATGCACCATGCAATTTACAATAACCGTAACGAGCATTTACTAATAGATTTTGAAAGAATATATTCGGTATGCGTTTAAAACAAGCATTAGCATGCAGTTATATTTTTATTGAACCATTGGCAGCAAAAATTTGTAAATCGAACATCAAATTTGCTTAGGGGCGACGTAAGGATGCGATAATACTTGGCAATCCAGTCACGTTTGTCATTCCCCGCCGATCAGTCGCGAGAGAATGTTCACACTCTATAAATTTTCAGTAAGGCGGAGTGGCGAGATCCACGCCGATCTTTCGCATAAATCCCTTCATGATTTATTTTCATTTGCGTTTATGGATTTCGATTCGGGTTTGATGTATGTTTTTATATTTAAGATTATTAAAATTCAACATTAAATGGTAGAAATGTGGAAAATTCACATTTGGTCTGTAAGGATAGAGATATTTGATAATTAATGGTCTCCTCCCACCAACAAAGGGACCTGACGCGATGATGAAATAGTAATATTAATATCATTTTCATTAGAATCGGTTCGCTCACTCGTTCATAACTCAGCTTCATGACCTCTGTCGGCTAACGTAGGTATAAGATTAAATTGTGAAAACTAATCAGGTAAGCTCTAAGCGTTATCCGTATAGTAAGTATCTACTATCAGAATGAATAGACAGCAACCTTAACCACGTAAATAATAAAAATTAATGTTCCTCTGAAAGAAAAAGTTAATGTTCCTCTCCTCAGAAAAAAATCATTGTTTTTTAATACTGTTTCATCATGCCAGGTCTTCTATTAGGTAGCCACAGAGCACCGAGTGCCAGAAATATACATCCTAGAGATGTGACGTGCTTACAAGCGTTTTTAAAATAAATTAGTTAACTGTTCTAAAATAAAAACCTTTCAAATTTCGCGCAGGTTATTTCACCCGCCATAAATTTCAGTTACGCGGGCGCTAGAACATTCACAAGGAATATTCCTGTTTCAACGGATTTCGTACGCGATGTATTAAGGAGATTTGTGTAAATAAATCTCCCTTTGATTTATTTTCCCCGCGCTTAAATGCTTCTCTGTCTGCGTATGAATTTGTAAATTCTATTTAAAAGTACGTTTACTGAGGTAAACCTTACGATAGAATTCGTGATATATCTGCACCGATTAAGGCATTTTGATCTTTCATTGCACGTCATTCAGTATAATTATTAATATACATACCTAACGTTTAAAATATGGAATACTATAAAAAAATCTAAATTATTAAATTTTATGGGCTGAAACCTGAGTCGAGATTGGCTGATCGACCACCCCATTTTATCGTATATCGATTATACTTATCATAAGTACAGAATATAAGTAGAAGAGAGATTTTGATATAAAATATCTTTTCGCAGATGATTCAAGATCTTTTCTCGAGCAGAAGTTACGTTTATGCGTTGTCTAGAAATGGAAACAGATAGATATTTATAATAATTTAATGCCATTTCCGCAATTACATTTATATGAAAGCACATATTTTATTTTTAATACAAAATTGTCGATACTTTTCAGGACAAAGCAAGTGGTGCGAGACCGGCAACCATTTCGGATTGTTCAAAATGGGGGCAAACGCGCAAAACTGGTAAGTTAGTTTTTGACTGGCACATGTTGAGGCACGTTGATGTGAGGTAAAAAGATAAAAATTACACGTGTAATTGGAGATTCAATGAAAACTTATCGTGGAAGCCAAACTTACCCTTCATTACCGGAGGGGTATAACCAACGATAACATTAAAAACATACAATATACTTGTATGACTAGGCCGAAATATCACAGTTTATTTAATTTGGTTTTGAAACGAGTTTGGAATACACCCAATTTAAATTTTGTGTTTATGATATTCATTACAATTATATTATTACAACTGATTTGTATAACATATACTACGTAATCTGTCTATATACGAGTAGCATATACTACGAAATGATTTTTGGCACTCAATATGAAAACTGTAAACATTAATCGATGAAACAAAAACACTGTAGAGACACACCGCAGCGATATGCAATACAACAAGCGCGCCTGTATGGTTGGCAAAACAGAAGGCGGACAGCGAAAGGTTACGGCATTCCTCACAACCCCGACGACACGTCACTCGGCAAAAACGGCATTTACTTATTACATACCACGACCGGTATTTCCAAAAATCCGTCGTAAAACCATTCTTAACACTTCTTCTCTATCTCTGTCCAATTCCAACTTTGAAAGTTTGATGGTTTCACCGTCAAACACCACTAGGTCTTGGAGCTTTTTAGACCGATAATTTAATATTTCCAAAATTTGGGTTCCCTATTTATGTTAGTTACGATTAATGGGTGCCTTTGGAGGTTGTCTTTCAAAACCCATGTAAGAAAGCTGTGGGAGTTTAAATTATAAAACTATTTGAAAAGGACTGATTAAGCAATTAAACCTATGTTGGCGCTTGTTCTTATCGCCATTCACGCCATCAATATTCTACTCCTTTTGGTCTCTCGAGCTAATCTGTCAACGTCTGATTCTGAAATCCGTTAGCTGGATCGTGAACGAACCATCCATTACCAACTGTAAGAAACGGTAGCTACTCTCCAAGTATTGGAAATAAATTTAAAATTCGAACATTAACGAATTTATTAAACGACCTTCTATCCTTTCAGACTAGAGCAGTTGTGTCAGCCAAATATTGAGTACTAAGTGAGTTACTAAATTGTTCCTGCGTTATTGAGAAAAGTGTGCTCGTATGAAGCTGACACCCTTTTGCACATGTTACTAATTATATCATGACGCCAACGATGTTATATATATAGGTCAGTCAGAAAGCAGCAAGAACCAAATTTCTTTATCCTTAAAAACCCGACGTACTTCTTCTTTTCTTTTCTTTAATAACACATCATGCACAGACGCCAGTTTCAGACACTTCCGATTGTTAGGTTAATGAAATAGCTTACAAATAACGCTGAAGTAGAAATTAACATTATTAGAAGTTGCCATTTCTTGGGAAGTCATTACCAGCCATTAGTTATTAACTATCGGCAAATTCGAGCTGTTGCCTTTCATAAATCCAGATTTCATTTTTGTTAAAACAATCGAAAATTTTATCCATTTTAGCCCAATGCAATCTAGGTACAACCCAATTAACGGTGTGACTGTGTTTCTTAAAACTTTAATAACATTGTATATTAAATAAAGATATCGCAATATTTTTAAGATAAGAGTTACGAGTAAGTCTCTAAGAAATAAAACTTAGAAGTCTTAATTGAAATCTATTGAGTATTTTTCGCGACGAGCGCACTACGACAAACCTCTATCAATTTACTTATAAAGATAAGATTCATTTACCTCAGAACTTGTTAGACAACTTCGTAAGAACATCCTTACTAAAGAATTAACGGATAATTCAGGAGTTAGGCAACTAATTCACTAATAGCTCAGACAGGGACCAGCGCATCAAACGATTTTCATTTACTCTCATTATGCAAGAAAAACAATATATTTAGTATAATTTTTACTGTCTTTCTAAAAAAATGTGTAACATTCAAAGGAAGTTGTTCATTCAACTAAGTGATATGGATGGTGTACACAGCAACGCGCAATAAAGAACGAAACAAAATAACAAGTATAACGAGTCCCATCCATAAAGTTCGGCGGCCGCAAGTTGTCGGTACTGTGGTAGTTTAAAACGATTTACTGTGCTTGTTTTCTCAACTCGCTTAACCCAACTTTTGAAACCAGTAAATTTTTGAACTAGAAACCTTAGTTTATTCCTTGAAAATAAGAAACAAGAATTAAGTTCAAATGTATTTTAAAAGTTTTTTTTATGAGTATGAAAACTACTATCAACAATCACAAGGTCGCTCAATAATACATTTCATTAACTGTAAATATGCATAATGTCAAAAAACTTAAATTCAAAATTAAATTTAAAACATTGACCAAGGTCCGCAGACAAAGAATGAAAAATCAAGCCTTACGCAATATTTCACGCGAAATGAGTCGTCATACAGCCGGATTAGTTCTCTATTACTAGTCTGGCCTGGTGCCACCCTGCTGCGATCGAAAGGAGCTCGGATAGACCTAGTAGTCGAATAAAGCAAAAATACAACAATCTTAATCATTTATAAACACAAAAATCTTTTTTCAAATACATTTTATTCGTAAAAAAAAAATCTACATACATCAGCACAATAATATGCACTTATCTAAATGCACAACCAGCAACTGGTCATGACGAGCAGGTAAACACTGCAAGCGATGCAACAAGTATCTACATATTGTGTATAGACAAATAAATGGCGAAACAACCGTTTCAAAGGTACAAGTATTTTATTCGACTGATTTAATATTATCCTGAGCAAGTGCTCGTGAAACCGGTAAATGCTAACTAGAAGTATAATCAATGAATCGTCATAAATTGTATCATCACCATCAGCCTGTCACAGTCCACTGATGGACTTAGACCATAGAGCAGAGCTTCGCGCACCGCCTCCGCTGTTCCCGGTCAGCGGCCAAGGCATTCAGCTGTACCTAATGAATCATATTCGAAACGTAAAAATGAAATAATGTGTTGCATTGAGCGTTTCTCTTATTGAGCGCGGCCGCAGATAACGCATGCATCCAATTTCACGCTGAATTACCGCTCCTAATGCGAGCATTCGTATCAATCCCTTCACAAATTAAACGGGCCGTGCGGAGCGGAGCGGACCGCGCATGTGGGGATGCCGCTTGTTATATGGACACTGTAAGTTTTCAATAAAGAATAAGAGCAAAACCATTATAGTGGATACATAGAGAGTATTATTAGAGAGAGGGAGAGTAAGAACATTATGTATGAACATATACATAGAATGAACATCTTTTTATTATACAAAATAAATATCACCCATTGCGTTGGTCGGACTTTCATATTCTAGCACATGTCTCTGGTTTTACTATATTGTGCATGTTTTAAGATCAATTTTTCTGGTTATAACGCAACGGTAAATACCGAGAGAGCCCTTCTACTCATCCCAGTGGTGAGACGGTTGGGAATTCTCTCAAGCGAAAACTATTGTACCGCCCTAAACTCTTTGGCGGAGTTTAACTGATAAAGTAAAGTTAGCTAACGATAACAAACGAAGCTAACCTGAGATTTTCCTCGTGACTCCTCATCTTATCAGCGACAAGAAATAAAATCCTCTTAATTACATAATACGATCATAATTAAATTTTGAGACACAAAATTATTTATGTACCAGCTATGTACTCGAATGTTTCGCGTTACTCTCGGAAGTGCTTATTAGGTCTACATAATTAATAATAATAAATAATAATACAAAAACAAATTTCTCGCACTGCTAAAGTGCTCTGCGATCCGCAACATTTCAAAGGAAGCCTATGACCAGCAGCGAACTGCGACAAATGCATAATGATATTACAACATGAATTTTTTTACGTTTTTTTATGCGTTTTACTACTCGATAATGTGAACAAAATTAGTTACACTTTGTTAAATACACTTGATATAAATGCAATGGGTATTGTATGATTAAGGCTCATTAGCTGGAAGCAGCCGGCAGCGCCCTATTTACGACCAGCGACCGGCCTATTGCTGTTGCAGTACTGAGGATTTCGCGGCATTACTGTTTCCGCCAATTAGTCCAAGTGGTCCAAGTTATTATTTGAATTGTAAAATTTCATTAAATTGGGTTCGCATAATCGAAAACCCGCGGCACCAAGCGACAGCAAATCACGACAGCTGCAACTCCAATATTATTCACAATCTGTGTATGTATTTGTACATAATTATGTATATTCAGAAATATGTTATACGTCCCATCATAGAATAGGGGGTCAGCGTATACACCGGGCACAAATTAAGACTCCGAGGTACTAGGAAATTCAATTTGGAAAACCAAATAGTACCTAACGTGGGGATTAAATCCTGGAGCTCCCACTCAGCAGCCGCGCTTGAAACCACTAGACAAACGAGGCAGTTTCGCTTTAACTCTAATATTTCTAGCATGTATGCGAAGAGAGATCGAATAGAGCCGAAAATATTATCATGGCTGGAGTGTTGTGTATGGCGCCGACGCTAATGGGCGCTGGTCGACCGGCTCTAAAAGCTTTGCTCTAATGACAGGCTGCGGAGCGTGACCCGCCGCGCTCCACAGTTGGTTAGACACTGATGAGGCTATTATTTTGGAACACTGACACGGATTGCCACACATTTCTTACTATATTGTTCTATACCCAA